>CM067322.1:70648290-70916708 GCA_034231615.1 Meghimatium bilineatum
TCGTGTCTCTTCTGTATTCCATTGACTGAAGGCTAGTTATTGTTTATAATGTATTTATTGGTGTAGATTTCATAGACGCAGTGATAATACGTGTAACTTGATTCTGGGTTGTGTTTATTTTACTGAATTGTATTTTAAATGCTTAGTACTGACCTAACTCTACCTGTGTATAGGCTTTTCAAGATTTTGCTGTCCGCTTCCAAGTTTGTGCCTGCTATCTTTTTCATTATGCCCATTCTGTTTCTGGCTCTTTTCTCTGCCTTTTCTGTCTGTTTTGCCCATGTCATTCTAGATTCCAGGGTAATTCTGAGGTATGTTGGGTTCTAGTGGGAGTAAGTGATTGTTTATTTTTAGTGCTGTTGTCTGTACTTTGCTGGATAGGCCGAATATTCTCCATACCAACCTACACTGCAAGTGTGTGTTTATTTTCTTAGTATGCGTCTTCAATCTCTTGGGATATGTAGGCGACCTGGTCTTCTATTGATCTGTGTTGCCGGAAGCCACTCTTTTGTGCTGTTAGTTTTTTTCCTTCCAGGTGCCACATGAGTCTTCTGTTTACCATGTTCTCCATTAATTTGCCCATACAGCTGAGGAGACTGACTAGTTTATATCTACTTGGGTGGAGTTTGTCTTTTCCTTGCTTTAGAATGGGTACCATGCTAGTTTCTTTGATAACTTCAAAACAAACTTTTAAGAAGTGATGAAAAAAATAAAATTATACACCGTAAGAAAGTAATTTAGTAATTGTTGACGAGACAAACACAGTGACTTACCAACTTTCACCATTACGTCTTCATCCAAATATTAAGATGGAAATTAAAAAAACAAATAATATCTAAAATTTTTATACCAACACTGTGTTACCAATGTCAAACATGGTCTTTAACAGCTTCGCAGCAAAGAAAAATCGTCACATGTGAAATGAAGTGTCGAGGAAAGCTGCAATGGTTACCAAACTAGATAAAATAAAAAATGAAGAAATTAGGAAAAGAGTTGGTATAATATCATGTATCGAACATATTGAGAGACAGCAAGTAAAATGGTTTGGTCACCTAATGAGAATGAAGCCAAACCAAATACCAATAAGAGCATATAATACAAGAATATCCGGGCGTAAAGCCAAAGGCAGACCAAGAAAACGGTGGATAGAAAACATTAAGATAACCTTGAACAAACATGGACTAAATGCAACCTCGGCGACACATCTGGCCTTGAAACGACAGCTTAAGATACCACCCCTACGCTTAACGGCAAGTGTGAATGCGATCAACAATCATTAACCTGGGGATAGACAATAGACAATAGAGACAAGACAAAAGCTATTGACGCAGTTAGTTAACATGAATATTCAGCCAGTCGTGAGTGAAACACGAAACACGAATTTTCCAAAACTTGAAAAGTCTTACCAAAGTTCCCAGTCCCTGCTTTTTTGAAGCCTTGTTGTACACGAGCGAACCTGTGTGAAGGTTACTCATTTTCCCAGGTTACCTTTCCTCGCAGAGAAAGCATTTGTAGTTTCTTTTCCTGAAACTGCAGCGTATTTTTATGAAGTCTTACCACAGTTCCATCCTTATTTTGAAGCCATATTTACCGAGTGAACCCGTGTAAAGGGTTACTCCAAGTTTTCAAGTCTGTTTTGGAGACACAATCGGTAATCGGTCAACGTTATTTTGAGTACGAGATATTCGTTTTCAAGTCAATGAGATGGCTTAGTGAACAGACTGTGAACACAATGTTATCAAAGTCCCACCCCTTGTTAAATGGTGTAAATTCACTAGCCAATAGATGCGTTAAGCTTATGGACAGTGAACATTTTGTCAACGAGGACCACGCCAACTTATTTTCGATCGTAGTTGAGTAGCGGGACCAATCACATAATCAACCTCGACAACTGTAAACTATGGACTTGTAAGATAGACTCATAGTGACTGTCAATGACATCATGAACCCCGCTAAGTAGAAGGCTTCTACAATAGGCATTTCATTAAGCCGAATGCTGATATCTCCTGGGCATAAAAAGAAAGTTATGAGATACCACTCCCCTGCACATAGGTTAGTTTTAGTAAGTTATTCCTATAGTGCCAAAGACGGCACATATGGCGGATGTCATATATTTCCATGTCTCGCGTTTCATTTAATTTGTTTTAGGAAGTAAGGAACTGCACACAGGAAGTAAGAGCAAATCGCTCACAATTCCTGGGGATAACAACCAACCAACCATTGACATCATATTGAACACATGTATTTTATTTCAATTTTAGTGCACAGCAACTTTATATGCACCATAGGGATATTATTTTGTTTCCAAAGAAGTGATTTGCGTATGAAATACATTAACCGTTTCTGCTGATGAATATAGTTTATTAGTCAAGTAGCCTGATACTCATTCCCGCAAAAGAAATGTGTATTCTAATACCCTATTACTTTCTTCTTCAGATTCTCCATTCGCTTGGAACTTGCAAGACTTGGTGACTGCTCCCAACGAGAGAGTTTTTGATGATGGAGGTAGCAGCTCTTGGTGCGGTCGTAACTGTGGCAAATGTGTTCAACTAACACCAACAGGTGAGGTCACTCTGAGCATGTTTTAAACACCTTCTCCTATCCCGTATCTGGGTTTGAACCTACAATAAACTCAAGTTCTCAATCAGTTCTCATCACGAAACATAACAAATAACGAGAAAATGTACATATTCAGAGAATGGTAGAAATGGGAATGACTAGAGGCGATTGGAGAAAGTGCTCCTTCTCCGGAAATATCAGAACGCGTAATCAGCAACTGACGGAGACACTGAACTACTTTTAGATGGCTGACAGAACGGCAAGCAGAGAATATATGAGAATGTCCCTAGAGCTGTGACGTTTGTTCCTAATCAAGAAACATAATAAATAGAAAAGAGAAAGAAAAGTTAAGGAAGATATGTCACACGCAGAGAATGAATGAAATGTAACGGGTAGAGGGCATGCGAACCAACAGTTAGGATAGAGTATATAATAAGTACGGGAAATAACATGAAGTATAGATAACAAAATAATAGCTAAATCCAAGACTACAGATATAATTTTGCAAACTGGACGGAGAGCGAGAACCTTTGAATAAATATTATTTACGCGATTGGATGAAATTTTTTTTTTTGAGACACCAGAGCCGTATATACAATCTCCTTAAAAGGGGAGGGGGGGGGGAGTTACCTAAAATGTTTGAAAACGTCATTCGCAGTTTTCGTGTGTCAGCTATTCATTTATAACGAATAATTGAATGATGTTTTCGTGATTCGTGATTTTCATAAAAATCTCTAAGTGGGTGGGGGAAAGGGAGAGGGGTTGGCTTTTGGCCGGATTCATTATATTAAAAAAGTAAAGTTACCCATAGCATTTATTAATGCCGTAGGGGTGTGAGATGTTAGCGATCCAAGACTACTTCCCGGATTAATCTGGTACCCATTTAAGGCTGGGTCGACCCAGGAGCCGTTGCGATCTGAAAAACATTTCCGCCTCAACTGGGAATGAACACAGGACCACTCATATGCGAAGCCAGTGCGCTAACCATTGCGCTACGAGGCTCCCATTATATTCATTATATTAAAATATTCCGATTTGCTGGAGGGTAGGAGTTCACCCCAACCTACTTATCTACGGGCATGAAGATAAATACCATAGTTCTTAGAGATATGGTAGTAAAAGGTAGGGGAAGGGGTTGACATAAACCTCCTTATCTATGGACCTGAAGACAAATACCATAGTTCTTAGAGATATGGTAGCAAAAGGGGGGGGGGGTTGACCCAAACCACATTATCTACGGACCTGAAGACAAATACCATAGTTCTTAGAGATATGGTAATAAAAGATGGGATCATTATTATATTACCTACATTTTCTATGTTATAAATACTTACCCGGTTTTAACTCAACAACCTGCCAGTAGCTACGAAACTGAATTACAAAATACATCGGTTATATAGGTTTTGCAGAAACCCTACAACAAAGAACACATCGACATCTTGATCAAAAGGTCTTTGTCAAGATAATAATGATGTTGACATTTTGTGTCTTTGCAGACAGTCAGGAAACAGGCCAATGTAAAATTACAAATAGACTGCAAAGCACAAAGCCATTATTTGCAGTCTTTATCGTGGCTGATTTTGTCGATGTTTGATACGCAAGGCGAAATCAGAATATACATAACAAATCTGTGTTTAAGGATACAGGTGTTTTCGTCTACGTCTCTTGACTTCTGACTTCTTCCTCAGGGCACCATCAGATGACTGGTGCCTCGACGTAGCGCTGTACTCCATACTACTTAATCATCGGTGAGTTCCCAAATAAACAACTTGTAGAAAACTGGCAGCTAAACCACAGAGAAACAAACATCATTCCTCAGTCATGTCAATGAAATAAAAGACAGCTATCAACTCCCAGACAAAAGACAAGAACTGTAAAGAATAGAACATTGTTCAGTTTGATAGACAAATAGTTCACAGTCCACAACGAACTAAATAAGACATTCACTTTATAAGAGTTGTAAAGTGATACAACCTTACCAAAGAAGTTATAATGCACCAGTTAATTGCGGAGAGTTAGAGAAGGAACTTTTCTACCAAATCTTCTTATATCTATCGATTATAATATTATGCTACCACGGCGACACATCTGACCTTGGAACGATAGCTTAAGCTCCCACTTCTACGCTTAACGGCAAGTGTGAATACGATCACCAGCATTCACCTGGGGACTTACAATAGACAATTATAATATTTAAAAACATACATCGCACTTATTCTGGTAAAGAAGATAAACAAATGACATAGAAAATATAGAAAGATAGTCTAGAATAAAGATAGGAAGCTATTTCGCCACCACCCCCCAGCCTATTACACAGGAGTACACGTAATTGACCCAATTCGACTGAGAAGAGTTTCGTCATTCTAACTAAACTTCCAGAGAAAACGTGATCCAATATCTCAAATCAAGTCTTGGCATATAATTTATGCACAATCCAGACATTGTCTACAAGTTGAATACAAATGCATGACGAAATCAGAGATGTGTTGGACCTAATTGCGCAAATATCACAGCATTATTGTATCATGGAAAAACAATATATTTTCACTTAATTTAATTCAATCGCATAGACCCCGTAGCAGCTGACGTGTAAAGAACGCAATAGATCTCTCATTACAGATTATCACTATATTGAATTGTTTTCACCTATTATAGTCCTTTATTTCTTTTAAGGTTTATTGTTATAAGCTATGCAGTTGTTTGATATTACCTTGGTTTTGTAGCATTGATTGTTGGACAGCCTCTTCCCATTCCACAAGCTGTTAGTCCATATTTCACCACTTGACATGACATTTACTAACAAATTATTCTCAAATCTGATATTAGAAACTGTCTATTCTTGAAAAGCTTTCATAGTCCATTGATAACAGAATAAATGTCCACTGATATTCAGGTGGTTTGTGCCTGGATTTGGAACTGCACCTCGTGATCACAGTTCTCATGTTTTCATGATTACCAATGATTGTCCAATACAAGGAATGAAGAATGGTGCGGTCAAGCGGGAAAACCCGGATCAAGTAAGTAATGAAGCATCGCACAATATTATATGTATACATATATGGCTAAATATGTACAGTATGTCTGTGCATGTGATCTATTTGTATGTCTATGGCACTTCACCACCTAATGTAGTGCATACAACAGAAACATGATCGACTTTAACTAGTACTATCTTATTATTAGAAATATCTTATTTTCTTTTCTCGCATTTCCTCAACCTTTATAATAATTCGTACTTCTCTTCTTTCAGGGTTTTACTTCCTTTCGTGCAACGAATATTTCACCGGAGTATGAAATCACTCAACCAGCGGGCCATTAATATTATCCAATATATTTATAAATCTTTCCAACTCAACAAGAACAAATGATAATTACTCTAATTTTCTCCCTACTTCTCTTAAGGATCAATGCCAATTATCAGAACAATATATATATATATATATATATATATATATATATATATATATATATATATATATATATATATATATATATATATATATATATATATATATATATATATATATATATATATATATATATATATATAATCTATTACTCATGACACACATTCTAAATTACATTTACATTCCACAGATATACTTATCCAATACTATCTCCTGTAGTGAAAAATGCTTTTCCCCGTAGAATCCTGCTGTTAGTTGTTTGGTTAAAATTGTGCCACAACTTTAGGGTGAGGTATTCTAACGGCCGAAAAACACATCTACCGTGTTGGTCTGTAACTGCATGTACATGATATCAAGTCAAATCCAGGACTCTGTCGAGCATATGTCAATTTAAATGAAGGTGTGATAAATCCTTAGCAACTTGGTATAAAGGCCAATCATTAGTAGATCCATCCTACGGTTTCTATTATCATCTGTCCGTCCGTTAAGGCAACCTTCAAGAAATGAAGCAAGCATCAAGTCTCCACAATTTAATTTCTTGGTGTATATCGAAAATGTATCCATTTAAAAAAAACAAAAAACTAATAGGTTTCACTCTGGGTCACCAGTGCAGAGGTTTTGTAACTTATCGAAGACTTGAGTGTGTTAATCTGGCATTCTTCCCTTCTGTTGATATTTTTACAGATCCTCTACGGCTACTACCTGGTCTAAATGTATCATTAGGTTATATTCATCGTCTTCGTAGGTCATCAAGGTCTACTTGAGAGAATTGTTTTTCAATTGTAATGTTAACAGTTTTTCTACCTTGTTTCAGTCACGATTCATTCTCAGGAGTGCCGTAAATACTCACCAATCTCTGAAGTCAACCCCTTTGTTGCTTCGTTCAGCACTGGTGCTTCGCTGCATATCTATTCCTGTATTCTTGTTTTCCCTCAGAAACGCTTTCTTGGCATAACCTTGGCATAAACGCTTTCCCCCAGGTGTGATTTCACTGTTACAGAAAGACGCAAGCAAAAATCTTCAATTGCTATAATATGATCGCTTGAAAAGTCCCCATTCCTGAGGAAATATTCAACGGATTGCTACTTTTGATTGCTAATTAGCCGTCTGCAAGACGTTAAAGGCAGGCCATACATACATACATACATATATTCTTCCGAGGATCTAAAAATCGCCCCCATATGGCGTAGCAACACCAACAAAGGTCTTCGCATCGCTGAGATGCATTAAATTTCAGAGACACAGAAAGTGTTCCCTCTAATGTGCGCAGTCACTCATATCGTCATATAATGTGTTAAGTACGAGCTAGTACATTCAGAGCGTACACAGTCATGAACTGCCGATCTTTAAACACAAGTCTGAAAATGTTTTTATCACCGCCTGTGAGGAATAGATATTAATATTATTATTAATTTCGGTTAATTTCGTTACTATTAAGTTACGAGCTTTCTCTTAATATGTGTAAATGTAAAGAACCAGGTTTAACTGTAGTAGCCTAATAAAAAATGACACTAATGAATTGTGAGTTGACTTATGATTAAGCAGGTTGTTATCAGAGCACTCCAGACACGTCCATGGTGCTCCGATCACGTCCCAATAAATCCATACGATTGTAGTATCTGACAGCTCCAATCAATTCGATGCTGATTTATTAATCTCTTCGTTTATCTTTTATGTTTCTCTTACGGGCTTTTTCGATCTTTGCACTAATCTCGCGCAGTCTTGAGAGTGATCATGACTCACACTTGAAAATCTTCTGAGCTGAAGAGATCCCTCAACGAATTAACTTTGTCAGATCGATCCATTGGCGTACCTATTGACACTTTGGTCATGTGTGTCGGCTCTTATTAAAATAAAATAGCGCTTATCATTTTAGCAATTATTTCATTATACGAATTTTGCCTTAAAATATATGTATATAATTTGTATTCCCCGCTCTCTCTTTTAGATCAGCCCAATAGGCACGGCTATGAAGCTCACTTTGATCTACAGAATCACAATGGTCAAATCAGTAATGGTTTGGGATGGGACAACGCAGAGGTGACATGGCGTTGGGTGGACTGTCCACAAGACTTCAAGAATAAATACAGCCAATGTCAGTGTCATTAATATGTGAAGATTTAATAAAATCACACATACACAATAAACACAGCAGTGAAATGCACACAAGTTGCATAAATAGATTACAACAGCTATGTGTATTATAAAATATATTTCAAACATCTAAAGGAACTTGTGTCCAATTAGTGCCTACCTTATATTTTGTCTGGAAGCTTAAGCGGGATGTGTACGAACTTAAGTATCAAGCATAATTTCATTGCAATTCCGTTACTGTGCGCATTGTTTTCTCACAGGCAATGATAATACGTCATGTACAGATGGTGTTGCAAGAAATATAAAAATGGCTAATGTTAGAGTAGGTTCAATTGTACCACGATGTAAAGCCGCTGAATAGTAGTAGGCGTGGTTATCTTATAGTTTGGGAGCGGTTGGGGTTAGGGATGACATTACACGATGAGAGCCCCTGATCGATCACTGGATATGTGCGATACACGCTGAGTGAGAGGTTGACGGGAAGTGTGTTGATCACAAATCACTAGTCCGCATCCGAAGTTACGACTTTTTAACATTGATACGGCAGCCATTTTGACATAAAATATTTAAAAATACAATCGGACAATTATTTACAAATTATGATAATTGTAAACATTGCTGGACACTAATTGGACACAAAAACCCATCAAAAAGTAGGAAAATTAAATGATTGACTTCTTGGTGGTCTTCCAATGATTGATTTTTATTATTTTGATTTTTAGACAAGTTTGTGTGTTTTATTATGGCTTCTTTTACCTGTAAAAATCTTCAAAAAGGTTTATATCAATTATATATAGAGCCTATATTAAAACATATTACAAAATGTTGAATTATCGTTTTGTTTCTACTTTCCTCATATTTGGTGTAACTGTAGAGAAGAATCACGATGTGATTTTAATGTGTAAGGAGTAAATGAGAGAAAAAAAATATAAACATATATAGAGAGAAAGAGTTAGAGATCACACATCTCTTATCCTCTCTGAAATTCCTTCGGAGTGGACGTCTGTGGAGTGAAGTCCCCAGCTAGTGTCAGTACACACATCAGCAACGTTAAGTAAAACATGTCAAGGATAAGAAAAAGTCATGGAAAACGTTACCCATGAAATATAATGTCACGAAAACACACCCCCCCCCCTCATCGGGAGTCTACAAGACTGTCCAACTCGGCGGCATTGCATCTGTCAGCATTTTCACGTTACGTGAGATAGGTGCCAAGAACTTGAAAACAAGGTATGGAAAACGTTCCATCACAAAGAATATCAGAGAACCATCAATCTGGAACTGAAAGATGGGATGCAATTATTGGCATTTTAAAGGCAAAATATCACAAATTTGGTCTTTTTCAAATATTTGGATGATCTCAAAATATTGGCATGGCTTGTTTGACCTTGTCTTGGTCTTTTAAAAATAAGTTGCAGGAAAGTAACTTTTGACCTACTTTTTAAATAAGTATTGAAACTTTATCATCTTCCCAGGTAGTCTAAAACATTGACCGGGGCACCTCAAATCTAATACGACCCTTAATATTAGGCGATCATGGCTTTCCACATTACATCTTTACTGTCTCTAATTTTCCACTTTCCTGTTTGTTTATTGTCCAAGACTCGCATCCATATGTTAGTATAGGAGTTATATAGGACTGCAGGACAGTCAATTGTATTAGTTTGCCCCTGTCCTACAAAGAATGTATATTATTTCCAGGACGACACTTTCTTACCTATGGTGAAGGTTCTTCCTTCATACCTGAAGGATACCAACCATTCCCTCCACACTTTTACTTCCATCCGTCTTTTGTATTGTCCCATATATCGTCTTTTCCTCTTGGATGTCTGCTCCTTGCACACCTCGATTCCTCATTCTGACAACCTTAAAGATGTTCAATTTTTTTTCTTGACTTGCGCTCTGATATCGTCATTGTGACGTCAACCATCATCTGACAAAACTGATTCTCAACCTTAACTCTTTTGAGTTCAATGGGCAGTTCTTGGAACAGATATGTGGCATTGTCATTGGCACCAAAATGGGCTATAACTTTGATTGTCTTTTCATCGGTAATATGAAGTATCAGATATATAGGAGTTATTAAGGCCCCTTCCCTAGCATGTATCGGAGATATATAGATGATGGCATTAGCATCACTGGTGTGTTTGTAGCGGAAAACTCGATTATTTAACTTTATCAAGAGTTTAAATCCAGCCATTCAGTATACTTCTGTATTACCAATGTCAAACATACCCTTGATAAAGACACTAGCGAAAAGATCACACTTTGTTAAATGAGATGTTTGAGGAAAGTTATAAATGTCAGGAAAAGAGACCGCCGGAGAAATGAAGATATCAGGAAAGAAGTAAACACTATCTCAAGTCAAGACTACATCGAGAGGCAGCAAACCAGATGGTTTGGTCAGGTCATGAGAATGGAACCTGCGCAACCAACCCTTCGTGCATACACCAACAGAAGACCGGGCTAAAAGGAACGAGGGAGACCAAGAACTAGATAGACAAAGACAATCAAAGAAACATTACATAGACAAGGGTTTACCATTGCCAATGTAACTCAAATGGCTAAAGACAAAAAAATTACGAATCCCCCCCCCCCCCAATCCCTAAACACGTCTTAACGGCACAAGTGGAAATGACAATAGATAGATAGATTCAAACAATTAGAAGACAGAATTGATGCCTTTGAGATGTGGGTATATAGGGAGAACATCATGGAAAGAGAAGAAAACAAATAAAGAGGTGCTAAAGACACTTAATATGAAGAAAGAACTACTAAGAGAAATAAAGATCAGGCAAATAAAATATTTTGGACACATTAAAAGACATGACACCTTACTGAAGACCTCACTTGAGGGTAAAGTCAAAGGGAGGCAAGCAAGAGGTAGGCAGAGATACAAGTGGGAGAATAACATCACACGATGGACAGGTTACAGTCTAGCAGAGTGCACCACCAAGACCAGAGAGAGGGGATGTTGGAGATCCGTTGCAGCCAACCTTCGTTGCGGTGATGATGATGATGATGAGATAGATTCAGTATACTAAATCTGTATCTACCACTACTTCAACATCACTTCAACATCAGTGGTTCACTGTAAACCTACCGATGCTCACAGTTATCGTTTGTTTACATCTTCACACACCCACTAGTATGACGTTAGTCCCTTCTAATTTCTATGCTTCCCCTGCTTCGATGTTCGTCAAGATAATGAGAGTTTTCTCCATGAAGCTCAGATTTTATTTGATTTTTTTCCGCTAACGTCTCTATTCTGAGTCCATCCTTACTTCAGCACCCACAGAGTCCTTGTGCATCTCTCGCCAAGTAGCTGTCGCCCCTCATTTAGCGGATGAATTAATCGGATCGGGTCAAGCTCATAATGATATATCGCCCTCACTACCGAGCTGTTGGGCGAGTCATGTTACTACAATTACCCATTCTTATATTGGACCCGGTGAACCATACGGTTTTCAAAGATGGACTATGGTAGCATATACACACGACCATAACCTGAGGGACCTACTTGTCCATAGTTGTTTCCAAGTGGACACAGGTAGAAACAGAGGCACTGTATCTTGTGGTAGACCATGCAAAACCTGCAATTTTTGTGGTCCAAACTAATAAATGTCATTCCCTATGGCTATCTTGACCATCCATGATAGCTTCCTTCACAAGTTGTTCTAGGAATATCATATGTGTAATCATTTGTAAACGATGCCATATTACTTACATTTGGAAAACTGATCTGAGACTTGGTGATTGTTTTTGTCGACACCTCTATGATATTCGTCTGGGTGAAAGGACGCATGTGGCCTCTCATTTCAACGTTCCCAGACACAGAGACATTATATATATTTGTAACAGATATGCACTATTGCATATCAGACCACAGGGGACACTTCGACATGGAGAACCGCCGTATTTATACCATGGACACTCTTGAATCATATCCCATTCATTTATATATCATTTCTCTTGACCCCCTCTCATGGGATCATGCCCTCTGGCGACATAGTTTAGAACCTTTGTAGTTTCAAGCTTTCTGATTTATCTCTCCCTTTTCACGCCTCTCTTTCACCCCCCCCCCTCCCCACCATTTTCATTCCATTATTTTCTGGCATGATGACTGGTTACTTCATAAATGGTTTTTAATTTGTGACTGATTTGTGAATCATACTTCTCATACCTGTTTCTACATTAACATGATCTACTTACCTATCTCAACATGTAACTTGTAATACTTATGTTGTATTGTACTCTACTTCCATCTATTTTTCCTATGGTAAAATAGATGTCTACATACTTCCCTTTAATGTAGTTTTTTTGTCTATTCTAATTCCAGTTTTTGTGTTCGTCCTTAGCTTTACAAAGACCTTGTGGTAGAAGCGTTGAATATGTGTTTCGTTCTATTTGTAAAATTAAAATGTAAATATTTTAAAATATCTTAACCACTTACTACGTGGTAGACAGTTTTACCGCATTGTTCCTTTTATTTTCACTTCTGCTATATAAGTGAGTTTGAAAACTATTGTCTATTGTCTGTACCCAGGTGAATGATGGTTATGGCCGTTAAGCGTAGGAGTTAAGCTGTCATTCCAAGTCCAGATGTGTCGCCGTGGTTACATTTAGTTCATGTTTGTTCAAGGCTGTTTTGATGTTTTCTATTCACCGTTTTCTTGGTCTACCTTTGACTTTACGCCCGGATATTCTTTTGTTAAATGTTCTTATTGGTATTTGGCTTGGGCTCATTCTCATAAGGTGACCGAACCGCTTTACTTGCTGTGTTTCAATATATTCAATACATGATAGTATAACAAATCTTTTCATAATTTCTTCATTTCTTATTTTATGTAGCTTAGTAACCATTGCAGCTTTTCTCGGACACTTAATTTCATATGTAACGATTTTTACTCTGCTGCGAGGCTATTAAAGACCATGTTTGACATTTGTAACAGAATGTTGGTATAAAAACTGTAGATATTATCTGGGTTTAAAAAAATGTCCATCTTGATCTTTGGGTGAAGAAGTAATGGTGAAAGTTTGAAAACTATCTTCCAAAAACTATTTACTCCTCTTTCTAGCCACCAGTAACAAAAATAGTGAATGATTGATTTTTATATTAGATTTAAATTGAAATAGTAGTGATATGAAAAATATTTCAATATTCGCAGGGTCATAATGCGATGCAGAGATGTCCATGTGTCATAGATCCAACATTCTTCAACATATTCTTTGTCCACGTCTTCAATATTTCACTACTGCCAATTTGCAAAAATAAAAATAATCGCACCAACCACTTGAGCATTCGTATGCTCAGCACAACTGGACTATTTTTTAAAAGTAAGATTTCTAACAATGCGCATAAAACGAGCATGACAACCCGTAATTTGACGTTCGTCCTCTTACTTAAGTATATGCTGAATATTGAAATAGTGATACTTTATTGCTTAATGATACATCTTACAGACGCTACACCAGATAATTTCACCAGTATATTCGACCAAGACAAAGGTAAGCATTCATACTTGTATAGTTCTGCAATATAGATTATAATGTTTGATGGTTCAATACAAACATGCTTTCGTGTTTGTCCGACTATTGCGTGTTTAATATCTACTACAATAAAGATGAAAGAGGCAATTCAGGAGATGGTTTATAAAAATATAATACTCATAGAAGGGAGAAAAAAACAATTAAGAAAATAGTTTATAAAGTATAATACTCGTATGAATGGTGAAAGAAACAGTTAAGGTTAACTCGTCCAGATCCAGCAGACATTTGTTATTTCCTAGCTAATTTCTAAAATTGTAATAGGTTTTTTTTTTTTTAGAATTGCTTACACTCATCAGTCATGTTCAGAGAATGAACAACAACCACCTCCTTCAAATACTACAATCAATACAATGTAACTGCGTGAAACGTAACAACAATTAGACTTACGTAAAACAGGTTTATATATGTTATAGGTAACAAAAAGGAACATTACATGTGATAATGCAAACAGTGTGGAGCAAATAATACATTATTTTATTTGTGGTAAAGAGCTGTTTAACGTACCGATTGGTAATCTTGTGGAGTGAGTGCCGGGAAATCTTGTTCTGTGTTGGTTGTCTACAAGGGGTAAGTCCACGACAAGTTTAAGTCTTGTTCACTGGTCGAGTTTTCTTTTGTTGTTTGACGGTTTTTAGAGTGCACTCTTGTGGTAACGTTTTGTATTGTTTTTAATTCTCTGGTCTGTTTATTCGGCGTGTCTTTCCCTCTGGGCTGCTAGGGCCAGAAGTGATGGCGACGACTCTTGTGTTTGACTACCTGAAAGTCTTCGTTTCTGTCGTTTGTTTCTGTCTGTCGAATGTCCTCTTGCTGTATTTCAGCAGGAGCTTCTGGTAGGGTCTTCACGGTTGTGATGTAGGATATTTTAGAGGCGTCTTCTGTTGGTTGTCGTCAGGTACAAACAGTTTTGTACCCTTGTCGTCTGGGTGGATTTTTTAAGGCACCTGTTGGCCTAGTATGTGTCCTCGCCGTAATGGGGACACACTGACCTCCTCCCCGGCACCGTTACTAGCACTTTGAAGGTGCGTGATTTTGCACCATGAAGGTCGATGTTGAGGTATTTCTGCTTTTGACACATCACCTGCCATATCTCCGGAGTCAGTGGGAAGTGGACAAATTCGGCGTCGGGGTCTCCGAATACGTCTGTAGCCAGTTGTTTTACTGTTTGCTGCTGGAAAGTTATTGAGACCCAGTGCAGGGTGATTCCTTCACGCTCTATATCCGCATGTTCTATGGTGATGGTTAGTTCTGGGTGTTTCAGTTTAAGAACCACTTTATCGCCCGTAGTGGCAGTCGTTCGTAGTGGTGCTGGTGGCATTTTGGTGTGAGCACCACAAAAAAAGTATTTTGAGGGACTCTTGTATCTATATATCGTCGAGATGCCTTGCACGGGTATTCCTCCAGGTCCAGTGAGGGCACTTGTTATAAAGGCCACTGAAGTTTTTGGCCCGGCGATGATGAGTAAGAGCGCTCCCGCATAATGTTCATTGCCTCCCTCTAATGCGTCTTCATGGAAGCACACGGATTTCGTTATACTTGACAACATTTTCTGGTGATTTGTGGGCGAGTAAACAGTTGACGAGATTTTTAACTGTCAAATCTGTCCAAGATTGAACTATTTGGATGCATTGTTGATTGAAAGTGGTAAAGTACTCACACAAGAGACAGTATTTTATGATTAATTAATCTAAATATTATATCAATAACTAATTTAAATATTTATTTTTAGGGTTAGGGTCATGGATTAGGGTTAGCTATGTTTTACATAACTAATCCTAACCCTAACTATATTTATATTTAAATTTATAAATGATAAACATAAACTGATAAACATAATCAAGGGAAATAATCACATAGGTAGGTACTAATTCCAAACCAGTTTGGGAGTCTGATCAGGCCCGTGCAGTATATATTATCAGTATTCTTGTTCATCTTTCTTAAATCATATATCAGATTACAGCGTCAATAGCTTCAATGAATTGTGTTTTTCGTTTCAGGCCATCCATGGAACCCCTCAAGTCCGGAAGTAGTGCTGTCTCAGTAGGTCATATTTTCTCCATCTCTTCTTGGTAGAGTTGACAGGCATGAAGAATGTGCTCTGCAGTATCTGGGCTCAGTCCACAGTTGCACAGGTCTGTCTCGCCTATCTTCAGCTTTCGGAACATGTGACATCTCAGTATGTTGTGACGAGTTCGTAGTCTAAAGATGATGGTTTGTTCCTTGCGTGACATTTGATGATAGGGGTCATTTGGTTCTGCACTTGGGTGCATCTGCTTTCACTTGTTCTTATATTCTGCTTTTAACATAATCTTAAATTCATAGTACGTATTATCACTTTCTATTTGTTCTAGTGCCACTTTCCCTTGCCAGGTGATCAGCTTTTTCATTTCCAGGTATGCCACAGTGACCAGAGATCCACTCTAGTACTGTTTCTTTGGTAGTACTGCTGAGGTGTAGTAAGTAGACCATAAGTTCATTCATGCTCGTGCCCTTTGGATTTTTTACTGCCTTTCTACCGTCTTTCCATCAGTTAGAAAGACTACATGTCTGTTGTGACTCGGCAAGCAATTTATGAAATGCAAGCCTTCGAAACCCCCCTTCCCCCAAATGGCTTTTCTTCAAAATGCCGTCCTCGGCAATGTATTTTGATTGGTGCCGTCTGATGCGGCCGCCTCTTTGCACCATAGCAGAGCTGGACCCTTAACGTGCTTGCCTACGCCAGTCGGCATGATACTTGCTTAATTGATTGTCTCAGTCTATACAGCTTGCCCCTCTTCTGAAGCCAAATTGGTAGCGACTCACTGTGGTTCTGCAAATGTATCTATTCTCTGTGCTATTATTTTTATATATATTTTACCAGCATGACTCAATAAGGCGAGATGCCTCTATATGATTCACATTCTCTCTTACTATCTTTGTGCTTGCATAATGGTGCAATAACTAATGTTTGCCAGTCGTCTATTAATTTTTAATATAAATAATTTATATGTATATTAAAAATACGAATGAACCAATAAATATCAGACACGAGTGAAAGTTATTTATAGATGTTTGACCCAAATCTGACGTAAACAGTACAAACCCACCATTTTGTTTGCACGTCACCTTTGAACACTTTTGAGATAGGTGGACACTACGAATAAACTTACAAACTGGAGGGAAAAATGAGATCCGTCGTCCTTATGGGGCTGAGCTTAGGCCTGACTACCGCTGTTATTGGCAATGCATATTATCAGAAACAACAGTTTTACCCATCTGTTGTGTACATCACAAAGTCCAACCCATCCATGGCCGTAGGTATTTTTTTAATTATTATTTTACATTTAACCTGTTACGAGTACACGTTATTCATTGTTGTTAATGTTATGCCTAGTTTGTAACAAGGGAATAACTATGACTGTTTTTCTTTTGTTGCAAAATGAATCAAATATATAATATAGAATCATTGGAAATTTTATTAATTAGGCCGACCGGCCTAAGTGAACTCTTTTTGAACTAAATGTTTTTGTTTTAGGTTTGGACCAAATTAATTTTCAGTAGACCCCCTAGACTAGTAGACGAATTTCATCACATATATTTAAAATGAATGTAGGTACTTGAACATCCGATTTGCACATGTACAATAAATATTGGGCTGAATCCTAGTTTGATACTCCACTGTGACCTTTGGTCTACTTTTGAGGTATATTCTGACCTTTGTTATTGTTGTGTGATTTGGCGAGCGTAAGATTAAGTACTTAGAGTAGGGTTAGGATTATAAATAATATTTCTAATGTATGCGCGGACCTCGCTCCACGCAGAAATACTGATTGCTCAGTACAAATCATAGAAAAATTTAAAAAATTATATAAATTTGAAAAGAAACAGTATGATAATAAGTTCATCTGTGTCTAGATTTGAACTCAGTGATTGTCTGGATGTGATGTCACGGCAGCCATTAATTTCATTGATGTTACATGGAACTCCATGACAACAGTGTGCTATTTATAGCACAGCTGTGACTTAAACTAGGATTCAACCAAATATTGCTCTGGGCTATAAATATCCTGTGACCAGGATTATCTAATGCATGCTCAGTTAAAAAATATATATATTTTGAGAATAATTGCGTGTATTGCCAAATTAATTAATTATTAACCTTTAGGGCTCTGAATTAAATATTAAGAAACATCCCCTTGGGCCTGAATTCTTTTTTGGAAAATTTTCGTTATTGATGGTGGGTGTTTTGAAAACGTGATAACTTTTTTATTTTAAAAGATATCAAAATAATTTTTGCATATCTAAATAAAGGAGTGAATATAGTCATGTTTTTGTTGTTGTTGTATGTATGATATGACAGTTGTGAGCAAGTTGTGAAGTTGAAAATTCGGGGGGAAAATCGCAAAACGCAATTTTCAAATCGCACATGTAATTTCTTGACGACCTTAATACTTGAGCAATGTGTGGAATCATTGATAAAATCCTCATAAATACCTATACTTATTGTATATATATTGTTTTATATCAAAACTAGTATAAGATGAAATAAAAAACTAATAAAACGTGAAGAAATTGCATATAATGTCCGCCCGGTAAACACTAGGTCTATCCCGACACGCAGCGTAATTATTGTCTATGCACTCACGTGGCACCCCTGATACATATTATTTTTGTGTTTTTGAACGACTACACAAACATTCTTATCAAATAACAACATATTAAACACAAAAAACAACAATTAAAACATGTAGTTTATAAGAAATCTCATATAACGTCCGTCGGGTAAACACTAGGTCTAGCCCGACACGCAGCGTAATTATTGTCTAAGCACACACGTGGCACCCCTGATACATATTATTTTTGTGTTTTTGAACGACTACACAAACATTCTTATCAAATAACAACATATTAAACATAAAAAACAACAATTAAAACATGTATTCACGATCTCTTAGCCATGCCACGCGGTACTCAATTTGATAGTAAAATATGGCTAAAAAATGGCCAACGTCGTTCCAGAAATTCGCTGACAAAACCAGCCGGTTTTCTCTCTCCTTGCAGTCGTAATGAGTAAAGTAACTTGACCTTTAAACTGCGACGTATTCCTAGCGTCGTTTGGCGTGTTTTATACGTCACGGGATCATTACTTTGTGAAGTTCCGTACTCGGGAATCGGGCGATATCCTATGTAGCGGGATTGCGCCTGCAGGCACAATGGAGCTGTTCTCATAGGCGCATTATTGCGACCGCAGAGTCGTAAAGGTTAATGTGATCTTGATTTATCATCATAATATTGATAAATGTGCATATATTAATTGATATGCACATCATTTATTAATATGATATTGCATATTGTCTGGCTCTGTGGTAGATGGGTACAGAGCACATTAGTGATGGCCAAAGTACCGAGTCGACCCCTGTATTTTATGATAGGGTATTTTACTATTTAGTTGTAGTCCATACACAATTTATTTGACGCATAATTTAAGTTCAAAAGCATTAACCGTATAAATATTATTCTTAATAACATCAGAAGCATAAAAATATATACATACCGGTAATCACAATTCTATTTTTTTTACCAACTTTTTTGTTTATGTAATACAACTTGTAATTTGTGTCTATTCCTATTTGTAAAATACCTCCCCCATGCAGATTTATCGCTTAGGCAACTAGTTTGAAATTAATAGGTATTCCATCTTCTAAAATTGTCATCATTGCTATCAAGGATATTCTTAATCTTTAGCACCCTGCATTAAAATTAGAAACAGGTTAGAAAGAACCAGCATAATAAGATACATGATTATGTTGTTTGACAGAAGTCTTGATTTTCAGAGAACATAGTGACCACGTTATCATAAGGACAGGTAAAGGCTTAGCAGCAATGAAGGTTATGGCTACTGTGCAGTGTGAGCAGAGGTTGTTATTTCTTTTGTACCAGAGTTCGATGGTGGCTGTGGTGGAATGTGCACTGGTAATTATGATTCTTAGCCAAACTGAGATCGAAAGACTGGATAGAATGCAGCAATGCGCATCATTCTTGGGTGCACAAGAGCTATGCGGTACCTACTCGACTGTCCTACGGCAAAGCACAGATGTACTTTCAGATACATGCAGAAAAGGAACATCCATTGCATTCCGAAATACAGAAAGGTAAAGGTAGCAGACTTAAGAGAGGGAAGTCATACAAAGCGTGTGCAGATTACAAGATGTGGCAGTATGTGCGGAATGGATATGTCTACCCACAGATTTCGAAACTTGTTTGAGAGTGATAATAACACTTAGCAGGTAATGCAGAGAATGGTGTCCCACTGCTGTGGAGCAAGAGGTACAGGTTTTGGTAAACTGAGAATGCCAAAGAGGGGGATGTGATTATATACACTGATGGATCTGTGATTAGACATGTTCGCAGTGCTTGGGCCTTCACAGCTCAGTGTGCAGATGAAACGATCAGGGAGGAGAGTGGGGCCTTTGCTGTGACTACGAGTAGCATGACCATGGAGATTGTGAGGATGACCAGGATATTTGAGTGGGTAGGCACACAGAAGGTAACACAGTCTGCATCTTGAGTGACTCTATGAGTATGATTAGGAAGGTACAAGTGGGTCACGTTTGCGAACAGTGGATTGAGGCCTTGAGAAAGGTGAGTTTGAAAGTAGCTGCATTTATTTTTATGCAGGGACATGTGGGTGTTCGAGGCAATGAAAAAGCAGATCAGTTGGTGTCCTGTGCAATTGTGGCACAGAACGATGGGGCAGTGGATCAAGCTGGCATTTTAAACTCCATAAGAGATATATAGCATGCGGGAGTGAGACTAGTGTGGATGATGATTCCTTTTCAATGTCCAGGATTAAAGATCAGGGTTTGAAAAATGTGGTGTTGCATTTTACTGGAACTTTGAGTCTGCATACTCGTGGAGGACTACTGAAGTGGAGAGCAGAACACTTATGGGAATGTCATGTGTGCCATGATGCTCGTTTCTAATCAAGAATCAAGAGTACTTCTTATTTAGATTTGAATTTTAAAAAATATCAAAATGCTATTCGAAATGAAAGCAAAGTTTTTATATTAAAAAAGTGGACCTGTCTTGTCAACATTCTTAAATTAAATATATAGTATTCAAGAAAAGATTTTAGTTTTTTAAAATACATATTGGACATGTTAAGTAAATTGTGTACCTTTTTCCTTTGAACAATTCAGGTGATGTACATACAGGCACTTGTTTTTGTGGTATTAGTGGGTAAAATGCTGCGAGCTTTATTTTTTGGTCAACTGAGGGCTGCTGAAATGGAGGTATGCTTTCATAATAGTTTTTTCTATAAATAGTGTTGGTGTTGTCATTTACATTTAGCATTAGGAACAGGGTGACAGCTTGGCCTGTTAGAAAATCTATGTAGTTCTTCTTCTGCGTTAGTTCTCTGAAAATCAACATGAACGTTTGTGTTGTTTCAGCCAGGGAGTGTGTAGGATGTTGTGATGCTAGTTTCACAGTAAAGCTGCATTATTTTGCATCTTCTGGCCTAGCACATCTGTTTTCTACATGTATGTAGTTCTAAGAGAATCAACAAAGAAAAATATGGCTTTTAGGTGGGGCCCGTAATGAAAATATAAATACATTTTGTTTGTTTATTATAATTACAATGAATAGCAGGCAATAAATCTCTTGTTTCTTATGTAGTGAGGAGAGTGGTAGCCTGGTTGATAGTGAGCGTACTTGCTATCACTGAGTTACAGTGCCAGGTTCGAAACCACATCCAGATAAAAAAAATCCCGGTTGTGATTTCTTGCTTGACATGACCACTCCTCCGGTCAACTCAGCTGTAAAATGAGTACCTGACACATGAGTTAGATAAGGTAAAGACAGCAAGGAAAATAACTGACCAACTCACCTAATAGTTGCTGCGGCTTAGTACATGTATCTTTATCTCCAGTGGCAAGTTGCTGCCATACTAGCTACCTTAACTTTTACCTTTCCTATGTAGTATGCACCTTTCCAGATAATAGTATTATTGTGCTATAAGAAATATAATATACAATCCATGGGGGTGATGGATGTGACTCACAAGACCAATCTGAGCCAAAAAGTGCTTTTCAGAGTTCTTCTTATTCTTTCGTTCACTTGAAACATGTCTATATCTGTAATTCTGTCTCCTTAATAAAACTCACTGTCTTTTGTAGTTCATACAGTGTCCCATAGAGCTTTGATTCCAGTGTTGTTTCCTCTGGCCAATATGTCTGCCTCAGCATTTCATGCTCAGAACACTCTTGAAGTATATGTTTGGCACTCTGTGCTGCCTGTCCATATGTACACATGGCCGTGTTGCCAATCTTGAACTTTGTATACATGTGACTGCGGAGTCGGTTGTGTCCTGTTCTGAGACGTAGAATTATAACTTGTTCTGATCTGTTCATAATGTGATAATCATCTTGTGTTGGTGTTTGTGGCTTTCTTATTGACTTTATCATCTGTTTTTTTCTGATGGTAGGTGATTGGTATATCTGGTTGGTCTTCGGTAGCACCTTCCTTAGCCAGTTGGTCTGCTTTTTCATTTCCTGGTATTCCACAGTGAGAGGGTATCCACTGCATGGTTACCCTATACTGGTACTTTTCAGAGTGTGTATCTTAGACATGCAGACCTTTGAATTAACTGCAACCACTTTGTTTCATTGTCTTTTTATACCATTCCTGATCTTTCTCCTCCATGCAACATGATTCATGATTGCTTGTATCATACATATCACATTTGCGCACGTCTTTTTACCGAAGTAGAGATCGACCCTGAGATCTTTTCCAGACTGCAATCCTACATGAAGTAGATCCTTTGGTATTCTGCCATCTTCCATTTTCCTTGTGTTCCAGTCATCTGAATCTGTGCAGACTGATCAGTTAATTGTATTTTCTGATGTACACTGAGATATTTCTCCAGAACTTTCTTTCATTCTCGGTAGACCCCAACTCTTAACTTTCTTTTGCTACTGCATATTTTCTTGTGAAGGAGTGCAGGGAGGCTTTCTATGGGCTGTGAAAATAAAGGCCGCTTTGCCATAGCAGACGTCACGACATGTACAGGAAGGATTTTAATTGTACCCCCGAAAGTAAAAATCCTGTCCCAACCGTGGATTGAACCCAAGGACCTCAAGGGTCAGACTCTTAACTGTGTGTAATATTTATTTTAAAGAAGAAACCTACAGAGAGGGTCTATGTGTGTGTATAAAATGTTTCCCCATTTTGTATGCAGACATCCAATCACACAAAAGCCTGCAACCATTTGAAGATATTAATGTGGCCTACATTTAACCTACACACCCATAAGGCAGCTGACTTTAATTTAGTGCAGTACAGAAATCCCTCTCTACTTTGCAGTTCATTTATCGTGACCTCAGTACATCGCGGATTTCTAAAAACATATTTACAGTATGTACACTTTAGTTACATCTACGTATGTTACACACACACGCATCATATTTATATTATTTATACATTATTTTATGTATGTTATTTATACTATTAATATTTTATTTACATGTTTGAAACTATTATTTAATGTTCTAATGATAATATATGCACTTATTTTGTTTCATATACACTTATTGATATTATACATACACAAAAAATGTACGTGTGTTAAAAATGAGAGGATGACACTACTATTGTATATTATATAGAATGTATATGTATATACTAATTGCTACACCACAAGACCACAATCCTAGAGAAAAAGTTTGATGAATCCATTGGAAATTTCTAGGCACAATATTCCTGTAGGTTGCCATTATTTTCGGGAAGGAACAACTGTTAATCGAGCACCGTAACGAGAACACATTCGTTCTAGTTGACCATTTTGGCGGAAGCCATTCAACATCTATGCATAAAGTATAATGAGGAACGTGAGACAAGACATACGCAACGCTGACTACCACGCTTTAAACATCGGTGGATTCCTAATCCCTGAACTACGCTACGCAGACGACACAGTGCTTCTTTCAAATGATATAAAGGGATTGGAACAACTAATCAAGAACACAAAGAAATATAGCGAAGCATAAAATTTGTACTTAAACACGCAAAAAACAAAAATCATGTCAACAGATATAACAACACAACAACCAAAAATCAGAATAGACAATACCGAGATTGAATGTGTGGATAAATTTGAATACCTAGGATCAAACATCAATGGTTGCAACATACGGCTGTGAAACATGGACCCTAAGTAAAACGGCGGCAAAGAAGATCAACGCCTTCGAGCTGACATGCTACAGGAAGATACTTAGAATATCATGGAAGGATAAAATCAGAAACTCAGATATTATAAACATATTGAATATTCCAGAGTGTTGGTTACTAAACACAATAAGAAAAAGAAAACTACGCCTGTTTGGTCATATAGAGAGACACAACTGTTTAGAGAGACAAATAATGGAGGGAAGAGTACCTGGGAAGAGGAGAAAGGGCAGACCAAGAAGACGATGGACCGACGACATTAAAGATAACATGAATACATCGCTAGAAAATGCAAGCCACATTGCCCAAGACAGAGAGAGGTTCAGAGAGTTCATTGGGAAGACAACGTTCTGGAAGGAATACGTTACATGACATCTGACATATGTATATATGTATACAGCAACCACTCTGTGGTTGGGAGGGAGCCAGAAATGTACTGTGCAGCACTGGGGAAGAGAAAACTGGCAGCACTGTTTTTTTTCCTATGGCTGAAACCCATCATAGAGGCACAGTGACTCAGGATGTGACAATCCTTTTGACTTGAACATTTGGTTGCATGCCTGGAGCAATAGAGAAGTTCGGTATAACCAGTAGTCAATTGGTGGCAGGGAATGAGCACAGTGAACCCTATCTTGGCTACTGTGGCTAGGAGCAGTGCATAGGTTGAAACCTACCTTCCTGGAGGTGTGATAGTTATTCTCTGGCTCTGTCCCGGGGTGGGCCAAAAATCCACAGACTTCCCAGCAATATAATGCCATTTAATGGCATTAGGTCAAAGGGCATGAGCCCATGGACCGCTGGATCAGCAACCAACCAACCAACCAAAACCTAACTTACCTTCATAGGATGGCTATCATTTATTAAATAAACAAGAACAGGTCATTATATTTCTGACTCAGAAATTGAGATAATAAATAAACAGTATGTGTATACAAAATTGAACATCAGCAAAGTGTACTTATGGACAAACCAACCAAACTTCAAGAATTTGCAAACTATGACACATAAATAAATTTATAAGCTAAGGGAAAGACCAAGACGTCGTTGGACAAGATATATTCAGGAATGCATGCACATGTCGCTGGAAGAAGCAGGACAGCTTGTCAGAGGCAGGGGGGTTTCCATGAGATTCATAATGAATTCTACGTTGTGGAAAGAATATGTCACATGACACAAGGGGAAGACCAAAAATATCAGAAGAAGAGACATAAAGAATATTGTGTGTTCATTCATTAAAATCCTAGGAACTATGAGCAATGAAGCTCTTTCTTTATAGTCTCTGAAATTTGTAGTCAGTGTGTCTTCCCTTTAAAAGTACTTGTAGCAATGATATTTTATAAACATTTTCTTTCAGCATCTTATAGAGCGCTCATGGTATGCAGTTACAGAGACTTGTCTTGCCTTCACAGTCTTCAGAGATGACTTTAGCCCTCGATTTGTTGCCCTATTTACTCTTCTCCTTTTTCTGAAATGCTTCCATTGGTTGGCCGAGGATAGGGTTGATTATGTAAGTAATTAGTTTGTTGAACACTATGTTTGCAATAAAGTGATTACCTGTATGTTAATTCTTGATATGTGTATGACTGTTGTTTATCTGGATAGGACTGGATAAGTTGTCAATTTTTATTGTGTAGTCATCACTTGCCTGTGTAGAATTCTGCATTGAAAAGATAGTGCTATACTTTATGCTGGTCCTGAAAAGTGGCATCCTTTCACTCATGGAAACTATGGGTGTTTTGTGTGTGATCACAGAATGTCATGAACAGTTAGTGAGATGATGGTTTCAGTTATGTTATGATTATGCACAGTGCAAAGTCTAAAACAAAGTTTAGTCTCTGCTGCTCCTTTAGTTATGTCAAGATCAGCTGTGTGGATTATACAGGGTGTGCAATGCTAAATTTATCAATTTTCCTCCTAAATTTTTCATTTTTTTTTTAGTGTTTGTTTGAAAACTTCCACTGGATCTCTCTTGTAGCAGGCAGGACAATTGTCCTACTAGATTTCCTGTAGAATGTAGTCAAGAGTATGAAGGTGCGTTGTGTTGCTTGACACATCTGACATTGGTGATGAAATGATATGATAGGCCTATTATTGAGAAACTCAATAGCACCGTTTGAGAGAGAAACATGTTTTCTGTGGCCTGAAAGTTGAACAAAAAAAAGCAAAAATGTGACCTGATAGACATATTGTAAAAGACGACTAAGGAGGTTTGGGGGTGGAGTTGGTTGTTTATATCATAGATCAAAATGACCCGAAGTCATATGTTTCATACTTAAGGGTGCAGATATTGCAGCCAGCTGTAAATAATGACACATACAAATGAATGGACTTTTTCCTATTAATCTGCTGGAATTTGAGATTTAAAGTAGAAGAAGAAGAGAAGAAATAAAGAGCTTAAAAAATTACACTGATGATTGACAGGATGGACACAGTAAAAAGTAGAGAGCATTGCAAGATGGGCATTGTTCTATGACTAACAGGAATGAGGATAGTCAGAAACATTTGGTGAAGGGAGTTAGAAATGAATATTAGAGGTTAGGTTCTGTACCATTTCAATGGGCAGAATTTTACTTGACCTCTCAACTCCACTCCGAAACATTGTTTATTATTAAGCATAAAAAACACAGCGCTATTCTGCACCATTTTACTGGAAGTAATGAAACACCGTAAATTATTTTGGTGTGGACATGTAACGAGGTTTGACTCACTTTCTAAAACTATTTTGCAAGGAACAGTTGAGGGTGAAAGGAGAAGAGACCAGGGGGAAATCTTGGATTAAAGAATGCTCCTGAAATATTTTTTTGGTCTGAATGGCTGAGGATAGAGTTGTTTTTAAGGATTTTTGTGCTGTCTCTAGTATGGCGTCCAAACTACCCTGATGGGTTAGGGAGCTTATTATTTATTATTATGTTTTCCATGGAGATGAACAAGAATAAATACTAATCACTACTTAATTATAGATAATAGAAGTGTGGGTAAATTTTTCATATCGGTGTACACTGCGCGTGTAACACCAATAAATGCTGTGACGTCAGATCTCCCGACACAAACCACATTTATAAATATAACTTTTATAACTAATTTATTTTTTAATTTATAACTGATTCTAAACCCTTATTCCTAACCCTATTTTAAATATAAATTCTACAAATCACACTGCAAAGGTTAGGTAATACCTCGAAACCTGAGCGAAGGTCACAGTGTACACTGATTCATGAAATCTGCCGAAGTGTGCATTACTTCAATGATGTTGAATATATTTCATTGCAGATGGAGAGAAGTCCTGCAATTTCTTTGTTGTTTCACATTCGAGCATTGTGTAAGTGTGTATATATTCTTGTAAAGGTTACATCACAATCATATGTCATATTGATCAAATTAAATTATTGGTTACAGCTTTTTGTTTCTAGTACTCCTGAACAGGGGTTTTAAGATTGGCTGCCTTTGCTGTATAGATGTTGAACAGCACAGGTGATAAGGGTGAAAATATTGATGCTGAAATCAACAACAGAATCTCTAAAGCAACTATTGCATTTGGTAGACTGCAGGACAATGTGTGAAAATGAAAGGACTTTAGCCTTGCGACAAAACTAAAAGTATATTTTGCTCACTACCATGCCCAACATATGTGAGACTTGAGCAGTGTAAAGCAGATATGCCAGAGTGTTAAATCACTTTTATATGTACTGCATCCGCAAACTTCCTAGGATAAAGTACCTGATACTGAAAGTCTCACTAGAGTCAATATCCCAAGCATTCATACAAAGCCGAAGAAGCCCCAACTGAGATAGTGGAACATGTTCTCATGCATGACAAACGCATCTCAAAACAGCTGATGTATGATGAACTCCATAAAAGAAAAAACAATTGGCGGTAGACAGAAGATATCCAACAATTCATCCTGGTAGTTAGTCACTCAGAATTGTCCAGTGTGGTACAGCATCACCAGCAAAGGTGCTTGCATCACTGAGAGGCATTAAAACTCTGAGACATAAAGGTGCTGCCGGAAAAGATGAAAAAAAACACTTAGACACCCAAATCTAATTATACATGTCCCGAATTTTGCAAAAGATTCTGTACCAGGATTGAACTTTTCAGTCATGTCCGCACATACTAGTGAGATACAAAAATACAATTCTGAAACTGTTGTCATCACCTGCGATGGACAGCTATTATTATTAGTACAGTACAGCTGGATGCCTACAAAATAGAATGAGGAGCATATTCAATAAGCGAGCCACAGGAACATTTATGCTCCTGGAGTCATCAGACGAAGTCAGCATTCAAGCATGCATCCCACTGTCTAGGTAGACAGTGAATTCTGTCAGAAAAGAAGGATTTCATTTGCACATAGAACCATTTGGTCACAGACCAAACAAACATGACCATGCAAACATTTGTTCATCGATGTGTACTTATTACAATTATTGATGACAGCAGATGCTCCTCCCATACTGCATGCTGGCATATGTGATGCAACACGACAGGTTTTATTTTAACACGCCTTGTACATATACTTAAATCTTTTTTGTTTAATTGTTGACGATTAGACTAATATAGTCAAATAATAGTGTTGAAGCATTATTTTCTGGGTGTTACTGTTTCTGTTAATATAATAAGTCCTATTGGGCATTTTGAAACCATGCAGTCATATGAGCAGTGTGATCAAAAGTGGCCAACATTATTGCCACTAAATGTTTGCAAGATTTTATGGGATTGAATGTTTGCATACAGCACCCTAGAACGTATCTGATATACACATATAGATCCCCTCAGATTAGATGACTTCTTCTTAAAGCATTGAATACTGCTGAGAGTTGCACTATAATCTTATGAGAATGATAGGAAGCTCTAGGGAAAAACAACTATTGTAAATGGGTAACAGAAGCTTCATCTCTTGTAATTCCTTAGAAATCAAACAAACAAGCATAGTAATCTTATGCATAATCATGTTGTGATCATTTTTTAAAATATAACATACTTATATTATAATTTATATGGATTTCTCAGCATTGATGTTTGTCCTTGGTTTGTTGGATGTCTGGTTTGTAAGACATGCATTTGAGTCAACCATGGCCAAAGGTGCTTCTGTTCAGCTTGTATTTGGTTTTGAGGTAATCATATTTGCATATAGATTTTGTTGTTGTTTGTTAGCTGACATTACTATAATTATATTATATATATTGGCTTGGTGGTGGTCAGTGTCATTCTATGACTGATGTTGTATAGTCATCAACAGTAAGAGGATGCTTATAGTATTGAGTTGACAATGATATGTTCATAGCTCTTGTGCGATCTGTTACATTTCATCTGTAATTTAAAACCTAGGTTTCAAATGTTGTGACCAGTTTGACAATGACTGGAAACTGGGCATGACACTGTCCCTTAAATAACTGCCCAGACTTAGCATAAAAATGTAATCTAAATGTTTAAAGATTATTTGCAGACACAAAAGTCATCTCTCACAAATACAACTCGGTCAAACTTGCTTGTGGTTTGAAAGCTGATTGGTCACATTGTGTTGGCAATATGATTTAATGTATTAGTGACATACAAATTCACCAATAGTTAAAAAGGAATTTCTTACACAGTATATCACCCTCGTATCTCTGGGGCCCGAAAGGTATATAAAGAATAGCAATAGTGTGACCTACCACACATGTCGTAGGAGATGACAGGAAGTTTTGAGGTGGAGTTGACTGTCTTCATCTCATAGAGGGTCCAAGGTGACACAGAAAGTATGCTGAAATCGGATGTGTCAGGTCAAAGGTGCAGATATCACAGCTAAGCTGTAAACCATGGCACAACACATTCTGTTCTCCAGACTACTTCCTGCTAATCTGCATGAGTTTGAGGATGAACGCAGAAGAAGAAGACAAGAGTATCTGATTCAATTATAAGCTGTACAAGTCAATTTAGACACATTTAAACCTCACAATGTTATACTAAATTAGCTAAATATGTCTTTCAGTTGTATGAGCTGTAATTGTTTTATTGTCTGTGAAAGAAGGCAACCTCAAGTGAAACAGTGTTTGTTTCTATCATTGCAGTATGAGATTCTGTTTACTGTTGTACTCATGACATTCATCAAGTATGTGCTACATACAATAGATCTACGCAGTCAGAATCCGTGGGATAATAAAGCTGTGTATTTGCTTTACTCTGAACTCGTCATGGGTAAGTTTAAAGCGGATAGTTTTTGTGCATTTTGGGATACTTAAGAAGTGAATGTATATTATATATACGGTATGTGTGCGTGCGCACACATATCTGAGCCCCAGTTTATCTGAGACTAGAACATGCATGCGTGCGTACCCGAATTAAAGTTATGATGAAAACAGATGTGCTGGGGCTCGGATGTTCTGGCCTCAGATATGCTGGGCCAACCAATGTACAAAGGTCTGCTATGGAACTAGCAGCACAACATACTTCACACTCCCCTGCAAAAATCACACGAACGTTTGTAGTCGCTATCAGAGATCGAAATGCAGAAGAGGAAGAATGGATTCCAGAATCGCAGTGTTCAGGGAATCCATAAGGATGACCACATTCTAGAAAGAATGTGTGTGTGTGTATGTATATATATATATATATATATATATATATCCTCTCCATCTCCTCTCTCTCTATGCATTGGTTGCTCCTGTGTTCACAAGTAAGTAAAGTCTATGAATTTACTGAACTTAAGGATTCATAGACATCCATTGGGATTTAAGCTACATCGTACTTTGCCTGGGGCATAAACTGTGGCCGTAGGAGTGTGCAATCACCTTTGTGTTGCTGTGGCCAGAGAGGGGAGCAATGAATAGCAATACTGTTACCTGCTAAGAATGTTGTAGGAGTTTACTTTTTGGGGAGATTTTGAGGTGGGGTTTACTGTGCTTCCCATTTATGATCAAAGTGACCCAGAAGACATGCTGAAATAAGATATGTCAGGCAGATAGGTGCAAATATTGCAGCTAGGCTGTAAATCATGGCACAATGCTTGTTGTTCTTCGGACTGTATCCTACTGATCTTAGGAAAATGAGAATGAATGCAGCAAAAGAAGAAGAAGGAGTGTGCAATGAAAGAACTGAATGATTCCAACATATCTGCTGAAGACGGATGTGTCGGGCCATTTGCACAAATAAAACGGCGACACAATGCATTTCCATTCTCTGGACTACATCCTGCTGGAAATTTTGTAGGACCATTGTCCTGCTATAAGAGAGAACCAACGGGAGTTTGAGAATGAACACTGAAGAAGAAGATTCCAACATTGAAAAAGTTGTGTTACTGTTGGTAGAAGTGATTCTGATTTGTTGAAGATTTAGTATCAAATTTGCTTTGTTTTTTTCCCAAGGCAGATCAATCAGCAGCTTAGATATGTGTGTGTGTGTGTGTGCCATACTAAAAATGATTGTAATTCTCTTTTTCTGAGTAGGTCTGATCCGGGTGGTGCTATATGTGGCCTTTGTGTTTATTATGATCAAAGTTCATACATTCCCATTATTTGCTATTCGACCAATGTATCTAACAATTAGGTGAGTTTGTGTATGTTCTGTACCATTTTGTTTTTACAATGCAATTTTAATCTAGATAGGACATTGCAAATATTGAATGAAAAGGCATATGACAAGTTCTACACCAGATTATTTATCAGCCATTGTTTTAATATTAGTTATTTACAAATGTGTCCAATAACAAATTAGCTCTGAAAATACTTGGCACTACTTGAAGTAGCTTTTAGCCATCCCTATTTTTACTAGTTGATTAGAGAGGAGATGGGTGCTACCAATTAAACATGATGCTAACAGAAGTAAAATAAAGATTACATCATCAAATGTGTTCTCCACAACAAAGATTGGCTGCAACAGACCTCCAACATCCTCTGTCTCCTTTCTTGGTGGTGCACTCTGCTAGACTAACTTGTCCATTTCGTGATGTTACTCTCTCATTTCTATCTCTACCTACCTCTTACTCGCCTCCCTTTGAGTTTACCCTCAAGTAAGGTCTTCAACAAGGCGTTATGTCTTTTAATAGTCCAAAATATATTATTTGTTATATCTTTATTTCCTTTAATAGTTCTTTTTTCATACGAAGTGTTGTTAAAACCTCTTTGTTTGCTTTCTTCTCTTTCCATGATGTTCTTCTTAATTCTTCTATATATCCACAATTCAAAGGCATTAATTCTGTCTTCTAATTGTTTGTATATTTTCCATGTTTCTGAGCCATACATTAATATAGAATAGATGTAGCATTTTATAATTCTCATTTTTAGCTTGTTTGTAATTTGTTTAGATGTTAATATTTTCCTCATGTCATTGAAAGTACTTTTAGCCATTCCTATTCTCCTTTTATTTTACATCTACCATCCTTTGTAATTATGTGTCCGAGGTATTGATAATGTTCTACTTGTTGTAGTTTTTCTCCATGTATTTTATGTTTAACACCTGCTCTTTGGTGACTTTGCTGATTATCATGAGTTTCCCCCCCATATTTTTTAACCAGCACCGTGCCTATATCAACATCGGCCGCCGAAAAAAATGGCGGCTCACGCATTGGCGACACGCCCCCATCCGACGAGATATTGTGAGATTTACACGTACCACAGTCCGTGCACATAGCTGGGGACATGCGCAATCAAAGCCGGTATATCCCCCACTTCCAAAATGATCGTTGTTGAGAATGACTAGCTATTCGTACATTCGTACACATTTATGAGCAATTAATCTGACCACATCTGCACGCCGGTACGATGCCATGATGGTGGATCGGTTTTATAGACCTTTATTTCATCGTATTTTGAATAAAATAACATTGAATCGTGGCTTGAATCATGAATTATTAGGTTATAACATTTAGTTTCACAGCAGTGAATATACAGAATGCCGTGTTGGTTTGGGGACTTGTAGTTTGATATCGAATATGTTGAAGTGGCACCAAAAATTCCTCTAGACCTAAGCTCAAAGAACGATTTTACTGCAAATCCACATGTTTTATACAGTTCCCCCGGCAATATTTTGATAATTTCGCAGTGAAAGAACATAAATACAACAGATTTGCGAGATTTAGTTTACAGTGTTGCCAAGGAATTCGATAAGTAAGGTAAGTTATTTATTTATTTATTTTTTTCCTCTTTATTTGTTATAAAATATATGTTTTTTGTGAAAAACGTCTTTACCACTTTCTCATACGTCTGGTATCACACACACACGTACATAAATTACACCAAATTATGCATAATTCAATTATTTATTTATATGTGCAAATATTATTTAAATATCTCTAACAACCAAAAAATTATCACATTTTAAAAACAGTCACCATCAATAAAGCAAATTTTCAAAAAAAGAATCCGGTGGCAGGGAGATGTTTCGTATTTTTTAATCTGGCTTGCTAAAGGTTAAGGATAGTTACAGGCTTTCAAATGCAAGTTACATATGAGTTATATGCATTTTCTATAGTAAGCATAAGACAAATGTGTGTTACCTAAAAAAAATCAAGTAGAGGGGCTTTCAGCTCCACAAGAATCACTACTTCAATAGTAAAACAATGAAAAGTTGCTTGGTTTGGACTTGAAAGCTCACATGATATCCTGTCAAAAACAATCCTTTACGAAAAAGATGAAATTTGAAGAAATATAATGGATTCCAAAGAAAATTATGGGCAGACATTAAAGAATGGACCAGTCAAAATTTTTTCCAACATAATGTCCCTCTTTGCTTTATGAATCACTTTGTCATTTCTTTGAAGAGACACTTAAGTAATACTATATATTTCATGTCCTGTTTCTATTAGTGTTGGTGCCCATGCATCTGATAGTGTGATTCTTAATGAAGAACAGATTCCACTGCATAAGGAACATTCCTCTAAGTGCTCTGAGTGCCATTCCATCAACCATTTAAGACTATATAATAGTTTTGTCCATTGAATATTGTCCCAATGATAGTTTTTACATCTTTCAGTTGTATGTCATCATCATAAAAAAAGTGCTGTGCAGACTGGCATAGGCAATCGTGAATCTCTACATCTCTTTCTCCAGTATCTTGTATCAGGATCTTTTGTTGACTCTTTGCCATGCCACAAATGTTAAAATATTGAATATAAGTTTGTCATCCTTTTTCTCCCTTACCTTCAATCTTGCCATTGCAACTGTTATCCAAAACTGATTTTCTCATAACATGGCCAAAATACTAAAGAATAAAGACTGTCTCTCATAATTTTAATTAACCTTAATTTCTCATTTGACTTTCAGCAACCCCTTTAATTGTATGTAGATTTTCTTAGCAAAAGAGTGAAAGCTCAGCTTGTATGCATTTCTGTCAATAATATTGTCTTATTTTGTTGACAGGGCATTCCAGAAAGCAGCTCAAGATGTAGTACTTTCGAGACGAGCTATTAGGAACATGAACACACTGTAAGTGTCAGCTGCTAACTTATTAAGATTTCTCTTTTTAACTTTAAATTTTTCTTCTTTGCAGAAGCTTAAATGAAACTTCATTTTGTATGAGTAAATTGTTATGATTCAATAAGAACATCTGTACAATGGTATTATCACCATGTCATTATGAGGGAGATTTTACTTCATTGAACCAGGGAACATATGGAAGTCTATATTTTTATTGTGGGGCAACCTCTGCTGGAGAAATCATGAGGAGAGAGAGATAGGGGAAGATAAAGAATGAGGTTTCAGTTTTCCAGACTGTGGAGTTTGGCATAGTGCCAACAACTGCCTCAGAAAAATCACATAGAGACTTTAAAGAGATAACAGTTCTCATGATGCTCAGTAGTCTTACCTCTTTCCGGTTTTGATTATTTTTATGCTTGAACCAAATTAATTTTCAGGTGTAGACAAATTTTACTGTATAGCTAGTTAGTTAGTCGTTGGATCATTATCACTGCAAACTGGACACGTCCATAGTTGCTCCGATCTCTCCTTGAGTGTATCTGCCATTACACTTCTGCTAACAGTAATGGTTCTCTGCTGGTTGACCATCATTCTTCTGCACCCTCCAAAATGTTCCCTTTTAGCAACACCCATTTCAAACTTTGATCTTTAATCCTGGACATTGAAAAAGAATCATCATCCACACTAGTCTCACTCTCACATGCTATATCTCTTATGTAGTAAAAAAAGTAAAGTTCTCATAGCATTTATTAATGCCGTTTGGGTGTGAGATGTTAGCGATCTCACATTTCAGAGGCTCTGCACATGAGAGTGGTAGCCATCTCCTCTCCCTCGCAGTCTTACTTCCCAGATTAATCTGGTACCCATTTAAGGCTGGGTCAACCCGGGAGCCGTTGCGATCTGAAAAACATTTCAGTCTCAACTGGGGAATGAACCCAGGATCACTCATATGCAAGGCCAGTGCGCTAACGCGGCTCCCTTACATCTTATGTAGTACAAAATGTCAGCTCAATCTATCGCCCCATCACCCTGTGCCACAATCTCGTATGATGCTAGTTGATCTGCATTTTCATTGCCTCGAACACCCACATGTCCTGGCACAAAAATAAATGTAGCTACTTTCAAACTCGCCTTTCTCAAGGACTCAATCCACTGTTCGTGAACGAGACCGACTTGTACCTTCCTAATCATACTCATAGAGTCACTCAAGATGCAGACTGTGTTACCTTCTGTGTGCTTACCCATTCAAATTCCCTGCTCACCGCCATAATCTCCATGGTCATGCTACTCGTAGTCACAGCAAAGGCCCCACTCTCCTCCCTGATCATTTTATCTGCACACTGAGCTGTGAAGGCACAAGCACTACGAACATGTCTAATCACAGATCCATCAGTGTATATAATCACATCCCCCTCTTTGGCATTCTCACTGACCAAATCCTGCACCCCTTGCTCCTCAGCCGTGGGAGACCATTCTCTGCATTACCTGCTAATTATTAATTTTACTACGTCTTTTTTCACTGTATCACTTGACAAACTAATATTGATAACTTACCATTTTGCCACTTATCTAACCATATCCATGGTTAGCTCTATTGGTGACCATTTTATTGATGAAACATTTTTGTATGCCAACTGTTACAGGTAGATTTCTATAAATATATAAGAATTTTTTTAGGGTGGCCTGCAATCAAAATATTTAGGGTGGCATGCAATCAAAATGTTTGCTTTTTTGTGTAATCAAAATACTTAAGGTGTTCTGTAATCAGAATGTGTAGGATCATCTGTAATCAAAATTTTCAGGATTGTCTGTAATCAGAATGTTTAGGGTGGACTGTAACAAGAATGTTAGGGCGATCTATATTCATAATTTTAAAGGTCTGTAATAAATGTTTAGGGTGATCGATAATAAAATGTTTAGGATGATCTGTGATCAAAATGTTTACTGTAATCTGTAATAATAATATTTATGGTGGTCTGTATTCAGAATGCTTAGGGTGGTCTTTAATCAGAATATTTAGGGTGAACTGTAATCAAATATCTAGGGTGGTCTGTAATCAGAATGTTTAGGGTGGTATGTAATTAGAATATTTAGGGTGGTATGTAATTAGAATATTTAGGGTGGTATGTAATCATAATGTTTAGGGTGATCTGTAATAAAAAATTTTACTGTGATCTGTAATCAGAATTATTTAAACAGAACATAAGACAAATACATTTGTCTGACAGCAAATAAACAACCTTGCAGATTATCAAGAACCACTTCTGACAGCGATCGTAAACTTGTTTGGTTTGATGCGTAATGAGACACAACTCACTTACTAAAATTATTGTGCAAGGAACAGTCAAGTGTGGAAGGAGAAGAGGAGCAAAGAGAAAATCCTGGATTGGTAACATGAAGGAATGGTCTGGGTGTGATTTTTTTATACTCTTTCGAATGGCTGAGGATAGATGTTTTTGAGAGCTTTTTGTGCTGTCTCCAGTGTGGCACCCCTACATCCCTGATGGGTTATGGGTCTTATTATTATAAATCAGAATGTTTAAGGACCCTTTGATCTATAAAAACTATGACTTCTATTTTAAATATCTGTTTTTAGTTACCCAGATGCTACACCAGAAGAGTTGAGTACTGGAGACAATGTGTGTATTATTTGTCGTGAGGAGATGACAAACGGATGCAAGAAACTGCCATGTAACCACATCTTCCATACAAGCTGTTTGCGATCATGGTTTCAGCGTCAGCAGTCATGCCCTACTTGCAGACTGGAAGTCTTAAGAATGCCAAGACCAGCAGCTGCAGCCCAGCCACAGCAGCCTCAAGCACAGCAGCAGCCTCCACCAGATCAAATTCAGAATCCTTTTCAAAACTGTGAGTTGAGAATACAGAGACAATTTGATTTATTTATCATCAGTTCAGTATAGTTATGGATGATCTTGTTTTTTGTATAATATTTCAGACGTGTTCTTGTTTTCTTCATAATATTTCAGTTGTATTCTTGTCAGCTATAAAGTCAGTTGTGTTCTTGTCTCTATATATGTCCGGTGTATTCTTGACATCTATATCTATGTCAGGTGCATTCTTGTCATTTGTGTTCTTGTCATCTATATGTCAGTTGTGCTCTTGTAATCTACATATGTCAGTTGTGTTCTTGTCATCTATATATATTTCACTTATGCTCTTGTCATTTGTATATATCAGGTTTGTTCTTATCAATTTGACTCAATGTTGAAGTGGGTGCAATACCAAGAACTGAACAGTCTTAAAATTCAGTTTGGACTTTATAGTGAGTCATACAACAGGAAAGATGGAAGGCAAATGAAGCAAAGTGCAGTGGTGACATAAGTCACTGAATATGTAAAGTAGCATAAACAAAAAAACACTGTAATTGTCTTTGACAAATATTTAAAAAAAATAAACTATCACCTTTAGACAATGACCTCTATGGCAGAGAGAGACTAATGAAACCAGTCTAATAATCCCAACTCATGCAGGTGGCCATGGTTTGAGCATAGTAAATGTCTTGTAGTGTCTTGTAACTGACAAGATTATTGAAATATGTCAGTGATGTCTAAAAAAAACAATAATTCAAAAGCAATGTCATACAGGATATGCTTAATTATTTTTCTTTATTATCATGACACATGATAATAATGTATATTTGTTCTTTCAGTACAAGGCATGTTTGGTGGCTTTCCTTTCCAATGGCCACCCAATGTAGGTGGTCAGGCTCCTCCTCCATTCATGTGGCAGCCACCACAACAGCAACAAGAACAGCCTGCAGCACCAGCAGGACAAACTCCAACATCACAAGCACAGACCACCCAGCCAGGTATACTTTATAAATGTATTGATGACCTCATATGTCTTTTAATAACGTCATAGATATTTATAGTTTATCATTATTAAGTGCTGTGTTGACTGATATATGCGATCATGGGTCTCCATTACTCTCTATCTCTTGTATCTTCTTCTTCTATGTTAATTCTCAAACTCCTGCATATTAGCAGAATGTAGTCAGGAGAATGGTAGAATATATTGTGTTATGGTTTATATCTTAGCTGTGATATATGCACCTTTCAGTCTGACTTCAGCAGGACTTCTGTGTCACTTTGTCACTATATGGAATGGGAGTCAAATCCACTCCAAAATCTCCTCTGAGTCTCCTCTTAAACATGCACGGAAGGTAAAATGTTTTACTATAACTTTGCTCCCCTTTTGACCCTGTCAACACAAGCATCAGGTATCTTGCAGTGTGATCACTATCAGTTATTTGTCATGCCATGATTAAAAGCTATTGAATATTTCACGCACTGAATCCTGTATTGCCTTCAATCTTGATCATTGTTACTATGTTCTCTAAGCCTCTCTGTCTCATAAGATGATAAAAGAAATTCAAAGATTGTCTTTTTCTGATATTATATATCCTGCACAACACCAAATATGAATTATGTAACCTCCTCCTGCATGCTGGATTCTTTTATGACAATTGCGTAATTTTATCTAAAATGAGTGACTCACATGTTCGTGTATGATTTCCTAGTCTTATTAAATTTATAATGTTATTTCATAACCAAAATAACGTGCTCATAATATCTGGTAAAAATAGATAAGATATGTTAATATCATCTATTAAAATTAAATAAAAAACTTAGATGTCACTTACCTTTCCATCCAATTTTGACAAGGTCTCTAGATCTAAGAAAATGTGTCAGACACATAGCGTGATTCCGAATTATAATAAATTCAACATGTCTAAAACCTAATGTGACAGATGTAATTTCATAACCATACTAATGTGTACATAAATATTTTCTTTGAAGATAAACATAATTCCCAACAATTCCTCATAATTAGAAAAACAATTCATAAAAATTTCAATAAAAATGGCTCCCATACAATATTTCCATTATAAAAGTGGCTTCCATAATTGTGACACAATTCTAAAGTGTCGCAATTATATTGTGTTAATTGTGATACTTTGACTACAAAAATTTAAAAATCTAAAATTTTCTCACATCGGCCAATCTGCTTTGCACATGACCTTGCTGAGAAAACGCATCTTGCTTAAACATTATTCTCTTCTCCAGTGTGATTCTGACACCCATGCAGCTTTTCATGACTTACCTCTGGTGGCGTATAGGCGCGACAAAAATCTGAAGGATATCTTGGTCCATAGCCACCTTAAGTCTTCTGTTCCTAACCATTTTGGCACTGTACGTTTTTCATGTGGCCATTGCTATATATGTCCTTATATGGTCCAGATCCGCTCAATTTCATTTCCCAAGGCCACTTTCTCAATCAATGAGACCTTTGCATGTGAATCCCGTAATGTTATTTACATGATCATATATAAACGCTGCGGCAAACAGTACATTGGGGAAACTGATTTAACCTTTAGGCCCCTATGGTCGCAACATTGCGCCTTGCGTGTGCGTCCCACCTTGCCTGTTGTCGCAATCATACGCCATAAGATATCTCTCCATTCCCGAGTACGGAACTTCACGAAGTTAAAGCTTATATGACGTAGAATTCCCGCCACGCGAAGCTAGGAATACGTCACAGTTTAAAGGTCAAATTCCTTTACTCATTACGATTGTAAGAGAGAGACAGCCGGTTGAATTTGTCAACGCATTTCTAGAGCGACTAGCCATTTTCGGCCGTATTTTACTATCAAATTGAGTACCACGTGGCATGGGTAAATGATCATGACTACATGTTCTAATTGTTGTTTTTTGTGTTTAATATGTTGTTATTTGATAAGAATGTTTGTGTATTCATTAAAAAACACAAAAATAATATGTATCAGGGGTACCACGTGTGTGCATGAACAATAATTACGTTGCGTGTCGGGCTAGACCTAGTGTTGACCGGACAGACGTTATATGTGATTTCTTCACGTTTTATTCGTTTTTTTAGTCCATATTATATTAGTTTGGATATAAAACAATATATATACATTAAGTATAGGTATTTCTGAGGATTTTATCAATGTTGCCACACATTGCTCATGTATTAGGGTCGTCACGAAGATATATTTGCGATTTTGAAAATGGTGTTTTGCTATTTTTCGCCTGAATTTTCAACTTCACAACTTGCTCACAACTGTCATATCACACATACAACAACAACAAAAACACAATTATATTCACTATTCACTCCTTTATTTAGATGTGCAAAAATTATTTTGATATCTTTTAAAACAAAAAAGTTATCACGTTTTCAAAACACCCACCATCAATAACGCAAATTTTCCAAAAAATAAGTCAGGCCCTGGGGGAAGTTTTGTAATTTTAAGCCAGGGCTCTAAAGGTTAACATTGAACGCTTTTGTAACCATCTTCATGCCATCAAGCACAGAACACCTACTCCTGTGGCCATACACTTCAACGGAGTTGGTCATCATGGTGCTCTTGATATTCAGGTCACTGCTATCAGATCCTGCACCACTGATGATAGATCTAGGTACGCTCTAGAAAATCGTCTTATTTTTAAATTGGGTACCCTCAATCCTTTTGGACTCAATTCCGACCACTCTTTTGTCTAGTACTGGGTTAGTGCGGTCTTGGACTTCATTAATTTTGTTCTGTTATTTACGTTATCTTTTTGTTTGTTTCATTTCCACATATATTTACGTTTTCCTGTCCTTCTGGCATGTCATATCCGTTGGATACGTTTGTGTGTCGTAATAATTTCCATTCGTCGTATTTTGATGTTTTGTGCATTTCTTGATAAAGACCTTTTGGTTGAAACGTTCAATATGTTGTGTGTATTGTAATTTGTATGTATTCTTGTGTACTAGTTTTAGTTATAGTCCGTCGTGTCTGAGTGAAGCAATTATATTAACCTGTGTTTTATGCAAGTACAATTGTTGTTATGTTTCACGCAGTTTCCTTATATTGATTGTTGTCTTGCTGAGAAAGGAATTAAGATTTTCTAGCACTGTTGACACTCTTTTTTCCTGGGGAAAAATTTTTTAATTTTTTATCATAGTTACAAAATTGCTCAGTGATGGTCACAATTCTTCTACCATGGGTTTGAACAGAATACACCCAGAAGTATGTGTCTATTTGCACCGATGCATAGTGCAGGTTAAATTTATAATGCTATTTCATAACCACACTAATGTGCTCATATATCGTCTGTTAAAAATTAAATAAAGCATGTAATATCAACTCTAACCTTCTAGATTAGATCTACCCACAGACATCAAGATGTATTTTCAATACACAGTGTCTACACACCTGGTATTCTTTATGAAAATGTTAACTCTTAGTTCAGCCACACACGAGGCATTTCAGCTATTGTAGTCCTGAAGGGCGTTACAGACCTGACATATTTATTACCCAGCGGTGAATGAAATAATTCGCGTGGAGGCTTGGATTTCGCTTCTGGTTCAAAGATACCGTTTCTCAATTTTGCAAATTTTATACAGCAACCAGAGTTTGTGCATTTGCAAGCTGGGCTCAGGCGCTATTGGGACAAGGACGCTCAGCTCTCAAATGCGTGGTGTGAGACTCGAACTTAGACAAGGGGTACACGATGTCGGTGAGTGACACCTCGGCTAAGAGGGTGAAAGAGCCAGGGTCCAACTCCTCTGTTGAGTTCTTCCCCTTAAGGAACTAGGCTCACGGATGAGAAACGGTTCAGTACCCAATGGGCACAGGCACAGCACGTCCAATTACACGAGGCAAGTTCATAGACAGTGGAACACCTCGTTCGAGTCAGACGAGAGCAAAAAATCGTCTGGGCGAAGAGTCTCCACTACGCGTGCCTGGAGACAGATATAGAGGCTGTCACAGGCTAAGGGTAGCCCACCGAATTGTCAAGGCATGCCGAAATCGGTTGTGCTAGGCCTACAAGGCTCATAACGGTGGCACAACGTAATCACGCTCCCGGCGGAAATCGCACGGATATCCGTGATGGTTACAATGGAGCGAACGAAAAACAAACAAACAATATATGCATTTACAGTATGACACATACACATCCCATACAATGACATCTACACATCCTACAGGAGGACGTTTACACAACTCACTGAATGACATCACACATTAGCTAATTAGTGGTTACTAAATGTTCTAGTTCCGTTTTTTCATCAAAACTGTTTTTCCAAAACAATTGTTTTTCAACCCTAAAAATCTTGATTTTCTGATTTTAATTTTTGCTATAAGTTGTCCTTTTCTACTCTTCCTGCATCACTGAAAACTTCTACATTACTTTTCTTGGCTGTCCATGCCTGGAAAAATGTTCATCATTCTTCTTAAAAACCACATATTAGATGCCTCCACCTTATCCTGCACACTTAATTTTGTTTACTGTCCATGTTTCTCTTCCATAAAGAAGGATGGGCTGAATATTATATATTATATTATATATATTTACTATATATAATCATATATGATCATGTACCTCGATCTCCAGTATTGTGTATCCAGATCGTTATTACATAATAAATAAAGATTGAGTTATACTCATCTTTAAGATATTGGATGCAAGAAATGACAATATACGGAATTTAATTTTGTTTTAAATAAAAATCATAAAGCAAAATATTCTGCAATCAATGTGTTCAGTTTGAAAGTGAAATATATTTTGTTGGTTGAGTGAAATGCTATTGCAAAACTGTGTGTGCATTTAACGTTATTATACTATACACTGTATTCGTTGCCACAAGAGAAGGAACTAAACAAAGTTAAGAGGTTCTAAAAACACTTAATATGAAGAAAGAATTACTAAGAGAAATCAAGATTAGACAAATAAAATATTTTGGACACATTAAAATAAATGACACCTTATTGAAGACCTTACTTGAAGGTAAAGTCAAAGGGAAACGAGCACGAGGTAGACGGAGATACGCGATACGTGTGGGAGAATAACATCACAAGATGGACAGGGTACAGTCTAGCAGATTGCATCACCAAAACAAGAGGCAGGGGATGTTGAGATCTGTTGCAGCCAACCTTTGTTGCAGAAATGGTACTAGATGATGTCTACCTGTCAAGTTTCTGGCTTGCCTCTCCTGATTTCACCAAGGGACAATTGAAGGGTTTCTCATATTTCCCTTGAATTTTCTAATTGCAATTGAATTGACAGTGGGCGTGAACAGTGAACACACCCACCTCTGGTTTATTGATATCTCCTAAAAACTAAAAGTTCGTCCAGTTTCAGGTGTGTCTAATGCAATCTAGGTCTATTATTTCCAATGTCTTTTCATAACGTAACTAACATGTCCATAATTTGTTCTTTGAAGAAAACCATAGTTCCAAACATTTCCTCATGCTTACAAACACAATCCATGGTGTGCAAAGGGCACTGCATTGCTCTCGGCAGACCCAGGGGCCCAAAAGTACTTCCTCTTCGTGCACCCTGGAATACTGCTGCTCGTGCTGATTCAGGCTAAAACTTTTGGAGATTATATCTATGAATGTGGAGGCCGCAGAAGGAATGAGAACCAACAACAAAAAAGATAGACAATATCTCTGATACCTCTGCACCCATACATGCAGTGGCACTATTCATACATAGTGACATTATTAGGTGGAAGCATTGAAGGGGCAGACAGTGCAGATGTTACAAAATGGGTGATGTCATGATGAATAATAAGTGTTGTGCGTTAGGTTCTGTAAGGTTAAAATATTTAGCATAATGAGAGGGCAGTGCGCCCAGAATAAAACAGATTATTATAATGTTTTTGAAACAATGCACTCTTTTGTGAGACAAAGTATATTAAAGGTTTTTGCATCTCCTCCATAATATGAAGAGCATTATGCTTGTAATATCATAAATCAGAGTATACAGTAATAATACACTCAAATTGTTGATCGCGAGAATTCGGTGAGCCAATTGGTTAGGGGGAAAAAATGCAACATCCCTTAACAATTTTCCCACACTGCAGAGTAGATTTGACCAATTTATCCCTGCGGCCAGGGTTAAATATAAAATGTCAACAGCTAATTCTTCTTGTGGATTGTTTATATATTTAGTCTTTTTATAGAGCTGGAAAGATAACTTTAAGTGTTTAATGGTTTTAAAAGCTGTTTATTTTCTGAATTTCATTTACAGTAACATCGGCAGCAACAAGCAACACTGGAGGGTCAACAACATCACCTCCTCCTCCATTTGTTAATCCTTCATTTCCTCCTGTGCCTCCATTCATGCCACTAATGCCACCTATGTTTTTGCCATTTGGTAAGTTTTAAAAAATAATCTATATTATTTGTCAAAACAAAAGAAAGAAAACAAATTAAAGTGTGATTTATTTCAAAAAATGATAAGGAAAAAAAATTGTTAATTGTATTAAAACTTCATAACTGGTAATGGAAAATGTGTATTCAACATCTTATAATCATAAATAGAGCTACTATCCTCATGGGTTCAATTCCCAGTTCAGCTGAAAATATTTTAAAATCACCCAATGACCTACTAGGTCTACCCAGCCTAAGAAAATGGGTATCAGATATTTTGGTGGAAAGTAAAGGTGGTTGGTATAATGCTGATCACATCATCGGTTGCATGCTGTTTGTCAATGAAAAATACTTGCATAACACATTATTTTCAGAGATGCCCCAGGCAAGAATACGGGAAACTTAACTTTTACTGTTTTTTTTCTTCTTCGTCAGTGTTTATTCTCAAACTCCCGCTGGATTTCTCTTGTAACAAGACAATGGTCCTACAAGATTTCCAGTTGAATGTAGTCCAGAGAATGGAAATGCGTTGTGTTGCCGTTTTATTTGCGCCAGTGGCCCAACACATCTGTCTTTGGCGGTGTTACTGTTTTCAAATGTAGCTATTTATAGCAATGAGATAACAGACAGGCTTACACAAAGAGCACCTATTTTATAGGAGTTGGATAAGAATGAAGGAAACCAACTGTAGTTGCTGATTGTTGCTAATGAGCTGTCGGGTGAGGACATAACAATTGCTTATATATGGATCCTGCCCTTAAGGAAAGTGGAATAAGTTGCTTCTGGATTAGAACATGACATCTGCAAGGTAGAGTTTGTTTTTATACCCTTCATACCCTCAAGATTTCAACTCTCTGTGATGTGATGTACAATAAGAAAGTTTCTCCAAAGCTTCATAACCTGAAAACTTCAACTCTCTGTGATGTGATGTGCAATGCTTTGAGAAGCCTCCTGCTCTAGGGTGGAGTGAGAGGCAGGGTAAGTAAATGCAACCTGGTAACAAAATTCTGTGAGGTAATCTAGGATTTGCTTGTACCAGATGAGAATTTGCGTAGCGTAGTGGTCAAGACATAGCTCAAGAAACTGAGGGTTCAGATCCAGCTCATGAAGGATTGTCTAAAAAGTGGAATTTTATTGGAGATCCCTGTGAATTATAACCTCAGTAAGGTTAATTGCTACCAGACTTAGATTTAATAAACTCACATTTATAAATGAGTTGTGAGAAGAAGGAAATTTGTAGCATATTATATACAGGATGTAGCTATCAATGCATCATTTTTCAGCTGTATTGATAGTATTTACTTTGAATAGTTTGTCATTGCTTTATGAAAGGTCCAGTTGCACAATTTTCTACAGCGGGGTTTGAACCTTGTACCTTGGCTCACCCTGTACACGAGAGAGAGAAAAAGTGTAATGTAAAATATGAAAGTGACTTTGCATAAGATATTGACATAAAATGAGCTCAACTGTTGAGTAGCTTTAGTAGTGTCTACTGTAGGGGTCGACAACATGCGACCCGCTGATCTGCCTGTCCTGAAACAAAGAATTATAACTGCTGACAGTGGTGCACCTATAAAATAGCCCAGAACCACATAACTAATAAATTGTATAGGCCAAAATGTGTCTGCACCATTTTCTGTGTTCGCTATAAAAAGAATCAGCATGAGTAATTTTGTTTGTTGCATGGGAGATTAAAGACTCTTGCAGAGGCATGACCTTTTATATGCCTGTTATATCTTGCAGTGTTGGCATTTATCTATGTGTGACCTTATGGTCTGGGACAATTAAAAACCATGCATGCAAATATTGCCAAAGAAAATCCATAGTGCTAGTATTTGTATAATTTGCACAAGAGTGCGTGAAGTATATTGTGCTGCTAGTTTTACAGTGAAGTGGGGTTATTTGTGCTTTTTGGTCCAGCGCATCAAATTTTGGCATGTTCTGCACTTAAATATGTGAGTGTCCATAAGTTCAAAAATCTAAAATATATATCTAGCAACATTAACATGTGTAATGAAACTTTTAGATTAGCTTTTCTTCGTCCGGCCTGCAACCAGCTGTGTATTTCTGTAACAGGCCCTCTGACCTAAAAAGTTGCAGATCACTGGTCTACTGAATGCATATTATGCATGTCATCTTCAATATTTTTGTTTTCTAGATATTCTCAATCCAGCCTACCCTGCTGTACACATGAAATGTTTAAGAAATGTTTGAAAGGTTTACCTGGTAAAAATATCTATTTCAGGGTTCCCTCCACCACCAATACCCACAGCTGGTCTCAGCGAGGAAGAGCTACAAGAGATTGAAGGAGTAGAAAGATCAAATATAGAGGCAAGAATTCAATGGCTGAGAGATATCCAGGCCTTATTGGATGGAGCAATGGTTCTAATTAACCAGTATAACACTGTAGCTAGTCATATAGGGTACGATGCCTTTTTTTGTTTGACAAACATGTCTTATTATTGATATTACTATTTATTTGATAATCATAGTAATAGGTACGCTAAAACTGTAGGATATGTAATCATTGGGACATGCCAAAACTGCTCTATATACCAACCAAGAAATTCTAACTGCCATAAAGCAACCAATCTAGTCACATATTAAATACAAATTATCTAGCCAAATAAGATTGTTCTCATGAAATTAATCAATATTGGCATAGCTCAGCTATGTTGACTATTCTCAATCATTACTAGGTGTAGGGTATGGTGGTTGTAGAGGAGGCGCACATCATAAATTAAGCCTACTCTACCCAGATCATCGCTATTTCAACCCCTAAATACTGAACTAATTTCCAATCAACATCTGATTCATTCTTGTTCTCTAAAATTTCACTTAAAAAATTGCCTATCAACATCATTTGAATCATAAGTACCGTTAAATTCCGTGTATAACCCGAGAATTTTTGGACAAAAAACAGAGATGACTTCATACTCTTCGTCTTATATTCGAGTAACATCAAATTTAAAAAAACAATTACGTCCAAATCACAGTAAAAAAGGAGAAAAACACTGTTTTAAAAAAATGCCAGTGACAACTCACATGTCCCGATATATTAAGCCAGGATAAAATGACTAGGGCTCTCCAGCAATCTAGAGCGTACTACCATAATGCTAGGCCTCTAATTACATTAATTTCTATATATCATACAATATTTCCTTCGAAATCTCTGATATTTCTTGATAAAACTCACTTACTAGGTCTATATCGTTATTTCGGACATGCCCGCCATTTTTACTGAGCTTAATTTCCCCGGAAATGCTATTTTTAGCAATGGGTATTACCGTTTTTTTTATCCGGTAAATATATTTATATCATAAGTCGAAATTTGTCAGAAAAGTATACCAGTATCTGATGTTATATATTGACCAAAATACGGTAATGGTCTGTGAAAAAACGAAATACCGTAGCCTAAGCTGATCTACCAGTAACACATGTTTATCATCAAGGCCCAGTCTTGTTTGTGTAGGGAAACACCGACTACCAGTAGTCTAAACACTGTCACACACTTTCATTTTGAGTAAAGCAAATGTTACAACAGTTACTGACCGTCTACTAGGCTATAAGACCTGTGTACAGAAAATGTAAAAACACATCAAAGGCAGATTTTGAGTATTTCCGTGCATGTGCTGGTCGGCCTTGCCAATTTTTAACATGCGACTCCAAGTATATAAATAGTGACCAAGACAATAATCAGAAACATAAAGAATGAAGTCCTAATTAATTCTGTACAGAGGTCTTTTTCTATTTTTCTACATCAAACGGTCTTGCACAAACACGTAACTGACATCCAAAACTTTGCTACTTAGGCAGTGTTGGGGGGATGGGGGAGAGAAATAAATACAGGTAGTGAAACTCGTCTGAGCTGTGCCTCATGTTTATATTACTGTTAAGGTAAACATACAGGTCACACAAAGTTCAAACTCTTCTGTATCTTTTAAAAACAAAGCCGGGGATTGACTGTCTGCAATATTTTTGTGAGAACTTGGTGGCAAATAGTTATATACCAGTACTCTGTATATTCTGTTAATTAGTCCAGCCCACTGAGGCCGCAGATGGACTACTGGCCCTACCCATTTCAATCGGCTCAACCAATCCAAGTTTCCCTCACATTATATATGCCATTCAGATAAGTGACTAAAATGCAATCTTTCTTTATAGAAGATTTGAAACAGGTTCCAAATCACAACACATCATAGGCATTTTGTAGTAAAATTGCGCCGCCGTAATTGATTCCCTCCCCCAACCACTGTACATGTAGTGGAAGAAGAGATCAATTTCACAATCCTCTGTTATGTTTATTTTATTACCTGTATTCTCCCCACACGGTAAACATAACCAGGAACAACGTTCAAACTCTTCTGTATCTTATAAAAACAAAGGTGATCTTGCTGTCTTGCCTTTCATCATTTCCCACTTAAATGTCACTGTCAGAAGCCGGTGACATAATAGTTATGTAGTAATTACTATTCACTAGGGCTGTTCCGCGTCATAACGCCCAGACACCCAACACAGACAATTCATTCAGGAAAAACTTTGTTCCCCAAAGTTTCGCCACCTCATAAACCATCTATAGTCATGGATAGGGAAGTCAGCCTACCAGGTATTCATTATTTTCGGATATATTGATCCAGAATACAGTAGCCACTGGGGTTTCATTCCTTGATTCATTCAAGTTACGTGAGTGAAGCAAATGAAAGGAATGCTATTTTCTTAGAGTTGCAAAAGTTTGTGTTAATTTCCATTTAGCATGTTGGTTCTTTCTTATGATGATGAAGTTCATTATTGCCGGCTTTGTTAAGTTGGGGATGTCGGTCTATAGTCGGACTTTCGACTTTCTCCACTTTTGGGAAGGGATAGTTAGGTTATCGGCCTACAATCGGATGGGTTTATATTCAGAATTTAACGGTAGGTTCATTTTAACCAGCTATTAGAAACGATCAGTAAATTACTATGTAATCCGCCATTACTGCTAGTTACGTGAGGGTTAAATTTAGCATGTCTGGTCACATGCAGTGAATAAGAACAATTAAAATCACTATGTAGAAATCTGGCTTGACAGCAGTTTTGGGAATGAATTGATAGGGGGTGGTTTCGACCAGTTTGGGATTGAGTGGATTTACGTGTGAGATATATCTCCTGAACCATGGACAATAAACCAAAAATCACAAAAATATTATCTGAAATATCAAACATGAACTCCAGGACCACTCACACAGAAACAGAACAAAGAGACTCATCACTTCAAATGTTAAACGCCCAATGTCCCAGAAATATCTGGGCACATGTGTACACAGACAAAATACAGAACATGACAAACTCATTCACATCAGACAAAATATCTCCGCCGCCGAAGACGGATGTGTTGGACCATTGGTGCAAATAAAACGGCAACACAACGCATTTCCATTCTCTGGACTACATTCAACTGGAAATCTTGTAGGATCATTGTCCTGTTGCAAGAGAAATCCAGTGGGAGTTTGAGAATGAACGCTGAAGAAGAAGAAGAAGACAAAATATCTTTGAATTATCTAGACAAACTGCATTAGTACTACAATGGATACCAGCTCTCTGTGACATTCCTGGTAACGAAATAAACAAATTGACAAAAACTGCAGGCAGCATTCCTCAAACTCAAAGCTTCAGGGAAGAAAAGTCTCTGTTATAACAGTTTATGCGACTTACTGGAGAGAACGGAAATTATATTATCCAGAGCAAGTCAACATTAAAATTGAACAAAAGAGGAACAGTCACGATATTTCGACTGAAAACGGGACACTGCCGGATAAAAGCATACTTACACTAAATCGGTATTAGTGATTTTGCATCTGCAGAGTTAACAATACAGACACCTGTATTGCCTTCAATCACAAAATGGCAACGTTGATGATGAAGTGTATACAAGGATTGCCAAAGCAAGCAGTACTTTCGGCAGATTGTACGCAAATGTTTGGCGTAGAAATGGCATTAACCTACAGACTAAGCTGAAAGTTTACAGAACAGTGGTACTTCCAGTGCTGCTATACGCTAGTGAAACATGGACTATGTATAGACGTCATGTGAAAAAACTCAATCATTTTCATACAAATTATCTCAGAAAAATTATGAACATCAGATGGCAAGACAAGATTCCAGATACCACTGTCCTTGATAGAGCTGGTATCCCAAGTATTGACACGATCCTGATGCAGACACATATTCGTTGGGCAGGTCATTTGGTGCGTATGCCAGACCATTGTCTGCCAAAGATACTTCTCTTTGGTGAGCTAGAGAAGGGTATACGATCTCAGGTGGCCAAAGGAAGCGCTACAAGGACTCGTTAAAGAACTCACTGAAAGCCTTTGAAATAGACCACGATACATGGGAAGAACTTGCACAAAATAGATCTACATGGCGTTCTAAAATAAAAAAAAACGCATCATCTTGTGAAAAGAAGAGAAATGCAGCAGTTCAACAGCAGAGAGCAGCTAGAAGGTCACGGATAGACCAGGATCCGTGTACAGTCGTTATTCCATGTCCAGACTGTCCAAGGACATTTGCAGCTCGAATAGGGCTCATTAGCCATCTACGAACTCATAATCAAGGACATAACTAAAATTGAATTTTCAAAAGTGGATGTAACAAATGATCATCATCACTTGTGATGGACAAACAACATAACATTAGTGATTTTGCATCTGCAGAGTTAACAATACAGACACCAAAATTGTCCCAGTTTCGTGGGACTATACCACTAACCTACTTCACTCTTTTTTATTTAGCTCCGGCAGCACACAGGTGGGATATCCTATAATCAAGGGATAAGATATCTTATAATCGTAGGGATGCTATATCTTATAATCCCAGGGATATGATTTCTTAGAATTTTAAGGATACAATATCTTATAATCGTAGGGATATATCATAGGGGTATATCTTATAATCGTATGTATATATCTTATAATTTTAGGGATATATCTTATAATCGTAGGGATACGATATCTTATCCTATGAATATATCTTATACTCATAGGAATATATTTTATAATCGTAGGGTTATATCTTATAATCATAGGTATATATCTTATAATCATAGGTATAATTCTTATAATCGTAGGGATATGATATCTTATAATCATAGGAATATGATATCTTATAATCATAGGGATGTGATATCTTATAATCATAGGTATGCATTATCTTATATTTGTAGGGATATATCTTATAATCATAGGGATGTGATATCTTATACTCGTAGTGATATATCTTATAATCATAGGGATATGGTATCCTGTAATCAAGGGATATATAGTATAATCATAGGTATATGATATCCTATAATCAAGGAATATGATATCTTATAATCAAGGGATATTATATCTGATAATCGTAGGGATGCTGTATGTTATAATAATAGAGATATGTCTTATAGTTGTAGAGATATGATATTCTATAATCATAGGGGTATATATTGAACATATTTCTGTTGATTGTAATTTCTCATTATTATAGGATGTCTGGTATTAACACTTTAAGAATGCCACCAGCATTCTCAACTTCTGCTTCACGTCCAAATCCTGCCTCAACATCGAGTGGAGGAGCAGAACAGATGCAACAAACAGATGCTCACTGGTGGCCTGAGGGTTCTGGGGCACGCCCAAAATACACCTCAACCTTGTCTAAAACTGAAACCACAGACTCGCCAAAAGATAGAAGAAGTAGCTCAAGCACAGCAGCAGATTTAGAAAAAGGTATACCACTTGTCTTTATTTATCTTCCTTGTATATTGCAGTTGTTTGTCTGCCTTGTATAATTGGAAGTGGTAAAATACTGATCGTATTAGTTACCACCACTGAAGTCAGATGTGTCTGGTCATGGTGCAAATAAAATGGTGACACAAAGCAAGGGTGTCCCGTGATTCAATCAGTTCTCTGGACTACATCCTGTTAGAAATCTAGTAGAACCATTATCCTGCTACAAGAGATTCGATGGGAGTTTGAGAATGAAAAAATAAAGTAAACGTTCTGGTACAATACAGTATGATTCTTTGTACTAGATTATGATATTTTAATGAAATATAACTTTTAGGCTGAGCCAGTTGTCGCTGGTACATCAAAATAATGGAAGTAATAGACTGTATAGAATAAACTGTACATTTGTAGCATACATGTATGATAGTGATGTATTCATGGGAAATGTGAGTTTTAAAATCTTATTTAGAGATTCAAGTCAATCACATTAGCAAAATCTGACACTGTTTGATGTCAGGTATATACAATATATGGAAAAGTATAGAGTACTGAAATTAAGAGCTGAATAACATTACCCAGTTGTCATCTGGAGTTATACCCTACCCACAAAAACACATGCACATTGGAGATGCACAAGTTTCAGTAATGTATATTTTTGTGCTGTGGTTGCAATTGTCTTAATTTCATACAGGCATAGACTCTCAAGAGTTGTTTTGTGTAAGCGTTGTTATTTCTAATTTCGTTAGCTAAATCTATATATTATACACCATTTCATTGAGGCTATATTTTGGTGCATTTTGTAGCTTACATCAGAAATGATTCACAATAATTAGAATAATTTAAATATGTGACCCATCACTGAAACACTAGTCAGTAAACATGGGTGACTTCAAAAATTCAGTGTGTTGTTTTATGAAACTGTTATGATGAAGAAATTATTTATAAATGTTAGGCTTTAGAGGAATGTTGAATAGATTTTTGGTGCATGTCCTCAACACATGTATTCTTATTTATCTTTTGCATTCAAATTGGTTTTCTGAAGTAGCATAATATATATCATCTTGTATGTATATGTGCCCATGCATGTATCTCATTTTGTGTCTAGAAAGGGAGCTAAGAAATAAAAGGGCCTGCTTTTGAGGACAAGTACCAGTTTAAAAAAAATCTCTCTTCATTTTGAGGTTTTACATTATATATGTTTGTCACTTCATATTTTACTTGAAACATAAATTTGTTTATCTCTTTTTTTTCCCCAACTGTGTTAGGCTAGACTTGACCATGTACATTTTATTGTCATTTTTACTATGTTCAGACATGATCATGTAAATTACTCCCTATTTACTTTGTTCAGACTAAACCATATAGAGCTATTGGTCACTTTACTGTGCTAAAACTTAGACATCTTTGTTTGTTTGGTTGTCATTTTCCTGTGTTGATTCAAACAGTTTGTTGGTTTGTTAATTTGTACATTCTCAAACTCCCACTGAGTCTCTCTTGTAGAAGAACAATTGACTAATAGATTTCCAGCAGAATGTAGTCCATCATCATCACGTGACATATTCTTTCCAGAACATTGTCTTTACAATTGATGTCCTGAACTTGACTATCTATCCTGTACCATTCTGCCTTTCTCCTCCAATGATATCTTCATGTAGTCTTTGATGTCATCTGTTCATCTCCTTCTATGTCTACCTCTTCTTCTACTTCCCAGAATTCTGCCCTCTAATATACATCTTACCATGCCATTATGTCTTTTTATATGTCCGAAATATTTCAGTTTATATTTATATTATTCAGTTAATGTTTCAAATATTATATAAGAATGTAGTCTAGAGAACGAATATGCATGGTCACCATTTTATTTGTGCCAATGGTTTGATACATCTGACTATGACAGTGATTACGCCAGCGTTCTCATTAATAAAATTAAAATGTATTTTGTATTGACTCGTTTTATAACACATGCTATATGGTATTGTTAGTGTTTAGTATCCATGAATAGCAATATTAAAATATAATTTGTAAACTGAGAAGAACAAATTTGTGGTGAACCACTCCTTGAAGAACAGTTCTTTTTATTTTGGTATTCATTTATATGATAATTACATTTTGTATATTTTTTCCCACAGGAAAGCAGGTTGAAGGGGCTACAGGAGTGACATTGCCAAAAGAAGAGTTAATTCCTTTGTGGGATAATTCTAGAGAGGAGGAGCATGAGGACGACATGAATGAAGTTCGCAAACGTCGACTTCAACATTTTTCACAGAGCAGCAGCATCAGCCCATTAAGTTCGCTCAATAATAATGGCGATAGAAACAACAGCGTGGACGACAGTGTAAATAATAAGGGAAAGAAGCATTAAACATTTCTGAAATAGTATGCTTTTTTGTGTGCGGTTTCATTGAGGACTACAGAGAGTTCTACTTTATGAATGGATTTGTGAAGTGATGTATTGAGCAATATTCTTGTGATTGACTATCATCAGACCTAAGGTTTGTGTAACTCAATGTTTGTACCTAAGGATGTGGAACTCACCATTTGCAGGTTGCTATGTTATAATATTTTTTTTTGGCCTAGGAACAATTGAGATTTATTTGTAAAGCATATGATTTGTTTATACATTCAAGAGCCACATAAGTTTCAATAAATGTTTTCAAATCTATTGAACACTTACAATGTCAGCTTGCCAGTAACAAGTCTTTAATCTGTGTGTGTGTGTTTGTTTGTATGTGTGTGGTAGCCATTAACAAGTCTGTAATCTCATTGTGTGTATGTGTGTGTGGTATATTCATTTATTTGATTCTAATTGAAATTCTTTCTGTGATATTTGCTACAAAATATCCATTGTTCATTTATGAATGCACCATATTAAGAAGGCAAGATATCTTTTGTTCTCTTATGAATGCACCACATGGTGGAAGGGAGAAATAAGATATCCATTTTCACTTATGAATGCACCATATGGGAAAAACAATATATCCATTGTTCACTAATAAATCCAACATATTTGGGAGGTAAGGTATCTATTGTTTACTTATGAGAGCACCATATCAGAGAGAGACTAGATATCCACTATTAAATTGTGAAAGAACCATATTGTAGAGACAAAATATCCACTATTAAATTGTGAAAGAACCATTTTGGAGAGACACAATATCCACTATTAAATTGTGAAAGAACCATATTGGAGAGACACACTATCCACTATTAAATTGTGAAATATATTGTGGAGACAAAATATCCACTATTAAATTGTGAAATATATTGTGGAGACAAAATATCCACTATTAAATTGTGAAATATATTGTGGAGACAAAATATCCACTATTAAATTGTGAAAGAACCATTTTGGAGAGACACAGTATCCACTATCAAATTGTGAAAGAACCATATTGTGGAGACAAGATATCCACTATTAAAATTGTGAAATAACCTTATTGTAGAGACAAAATATCCACTATTAAATTGTGAAATATATTGTGGAGACAAAATATCCACTATTAAATTGTGAAAGAACCATTTTGGAGAGACACAGTATCCACTATTAAATTGTGAAAGAACTATATTGTGGAGACAAGATATCCACTATTAAATTGTGAAAGAATCATTTTGGAGAGACACTGTATCCACTATTAAATTAGAAAGAGCCATTTTGGAGAGACAGGATATCCACTATTAAATTGTGAAAGAAATCATTTCAGCGAAGAGTCATTATACATCTGCACACCCGTCGACAGATAGGCAGGCTGTCACTGGCTAAGGAAGCCTACTACCTGAATTAAAGGGATGATGAATATGGATGTGCTGGGCCTCGGATGTCCCAGTAACAAAGTGAACCAACCGAAGCGCAAATAACACTGTGGACTATGGAACTTGCAGTACAAAGTACATCACTATCCCAGGCAGAAATCACACGATTTATTCCTTGTGGTTACGACCCCCTAAATACTAGCGAATGCAGAAGAAGAAGAAATTGTGAAAGAACCATATCAGAGAGACAAGATATCCACTATTAAATTGTAAAAGAACCATATTGAGAAGATGTTACTTTTACATTTTTTGGTGATGCTTAACATCAGTATTTTTTTCTTTTTATTTGTCAAACTCCCACTGGATCTCTCTTATTACAATGTTCCTAGATTTCTAGCAGGATGTAGGCTAGAGAACAGACATGCACTGTTGTGTCTTAATTTTATTTGCAGCAATGGCCCAAACTATCTGACTTTGCCGGTAACATCAGCATTGAATTAATAACATTTAAGATGGACATAAACCAACGTGTTTCTTGTTTACCCTTAATGTGCTTGCAACTTTCTTACATTTCATACAGGCATAGACTCTCAAATGTTCTTTGTACGCATCGTTATTTCTAATTTGGTTAACAAACCCATATTCACACATTTTAAAATCTTTTTTGTTAATTTATTTAATTGAAATTGAAACGCAAATATTTGTATTTTATTTGTTAGAATAGTTAAGTTTTTCATATGATCATTAGTCACTTTAATCTCCTTAGATAATTTGTAATCCAAAACTTAGCACTCTTTCTATTGTCATTTGTCTGCTTTTGCTGTTAAACTTCGCAGGATTTAACCTTTAGCAAGCCAGATTAAAAAATACGAAACGTCTCCCTGCCACCGGATTCTTTTTTGAAAATTTTCATTATTGATGGTGACTGTTTTGAAAAATGTGATAATTTTTTGGTTGTTAGAGATATTTAAATAATATTTGCACATATAAATAAAGAATTGAATTATGCATATATTGGTGTAATTTATGTACGTGTGTGTGTGATACCAGACGTATGAGAAAGTGGTAAAGACGTTTTTCACAAAAAACATATATTTTATAACAAATAAAGAGGGAAAAAATAAGGAAAAAAAATAACTTACCTTACATATCGAATTCCTTGGCAACACTGTCAACTAAATCACGTAAATCTGTTGTATTTATGTTCTTTCACTGCGAAATTATCAAAATATAGCCGGGGGAACTGTATAAAACATGTAGATTTGCAGTAAAATCGTTCTTTGAGCTTAGGCCTAGAGTTATTTTTTCTGCCACTTCAAAATATTCGATATCAAACGTACAAGTCCCCAAATCAGCACGGCATTCTGTATATTCACTGCTGTGAAACTAAATAACCTAATAATCCACGATTCAATGTTATTTTATTCGAAATACGATGAAATAAAGGTCTGTAAAACCGATCCATCATCATGGCATCGTACCGGTGTACAGATGTGGTCAGATTAATTGCTCTTAAACTTTTACGAATAGCCAGCCATTCTCAAAAACGATCATGTCGGAAGTGGGGGATGTACCGGCTTCGATTGCGCATGTCCCCAGCTATGTGTACGGACTGTGGTACGTGTAAATCTCACGATAATCTCGCTGGGAGGGACGGCCCGCCATCAGCGCACGCGGCCATTTTGTTTTTCGGCGGCTGAATATCATATCGGCTCGGTGAAGGTTAATAACGATCAGTTTTCAGGCTATAATCAGATTTAGTTTCTCGATATGTAGCAATATTGTGATGTATCAGAGCATCGGTAACCCCTTCAATTCACGTTCTTGGACTTCCTCTGCCTCTTAGTGTATCTATTCTCATATTGTATGCTCTTGTTGCTGACCAGTATGGATTCATTCTTATTATGTGGCCAAACGATTTCATTCTTTGTTTTTTTCAATATATTTGATCACAGATGTTGTTCCTTCAGCTCTTGTAATACCCTCTTTCCTCTCATGATCTGTTTTTGTTCTGTTTGCTGCTTTTCTAAGACATTTCATTTCACACATAGTGAGCTTGTTCTTTAGTTAGTGTCCACCTCAGACATTGATAAAACAATGAAGACATCAGCATTACATAAGAATATTTAAACATCAACATTAGATCAGAATATGTAACATCAACATTAGATAAGAATATGTAACATCAACATTAGATAAGAATATGTAACATCAAAAGTAGATAAGAATATGTAACATCAAAAGTAGATAAGAATATGTAACATCAACATTAGATAAGAATATGTAACATCAAAAGTAGATAAGAATATGTAACATCAAAAGTAGATAAGAATATGTAACATCAACATTAGATCAGAATATGTAACATCAACATTAGATAAGAATATGTAACATCAAAAGTAGATAAGAATATGTAACATCAAAAGTAGATAAGAATATTTAACACAGCATTAGATAAGAATATTTAACACATTAGATAAAAATATTTAACACCGACATTAGATAAGAATATTTAACACAACATTAGATAAGAATATTTAACACAATATTAGATAAAAATATTTAACACCGACATTAGATAAGAATATTTAACACAACATTAGATAAGAATATTTAATATTGACATTAGATAAGTGCTGTTGTATGATTAAGAAACTGAGAGATCATCAAAAGGAATAGTCAGAAAGATATAGATGTTATCCATGTGCTTAGTATAGAAGTTTTTGCTCATGTATTGCCGGGCTTGAAAGGGTAGCAAAGAATAGCTATATTGTTATCTGTTATGCATATCATAGGAGGTGACTATTGAGGTTGTGTTGGCTGTCTCATCCCATACTGAATCAAAGTGATCAAAAGATCATGCTGAAGTTGGATTTGTCATACCAAAAGGTGCAGATATCTCAGCTAAGCTGTAAACCATGCCACAATTGATTCCTTTTTCCAGATTACATACTGCTAATCTGCAAGAGTTTGAGATCGAATGCAGAAGTTTTGAAATGACATGAAAAGATGGTTAGCTTCCTTGGTGGAGCATCCAGTGAGACAGACCAATGAGGAATTAAAGAAACAACCACAGATATCAATAGAGACAGAGCTCAAGAAATGGAGTTTTACCATAAGTTTAAAATACATGTTATGTCACATATTGGGACAATTGAGGGTGGGAGAAGAGGGGGACAAAGGAAAGTATGGGTTGGTAAATTAAAGACTGGAAAACATTCTTCACAATCAAACAAGAAACTGAGAATAAAGAGGTACAGTGGAAATTTTGTGTTCGCATTTCCAAAGTGGCACACCTATGACCCTGAAGGGTTATTGGTTGAATAAATGAATGAAAATTGTCATCATCATTGTCTGTATGTGAAAAACTGTGCCACTCATGTATAATCCATTACTACTGCATTTATCATTTTGTATTGTATTATTTCATTGCCTATGCTAGAAATCTGGAGACAAAATTATAATTATATTATCATCACTGTGTAAATATTTCATCAAATTATCTCTATCCTAGTAAACATTTGAGAACGTGGTAGCCTAGTTGATAGTGATCTTGCTTACTATCACCGGGTTATAGGTGCCAGATTTGAAACCACATCTGGACAAAAAAGAAATAATCTGGGTGATTTCTCACCTGACATGACCGCTCATCCAGTTGACCCAGCTGTAAATGGGTACCTGACGCATGAATCAGGGACAGAATAAAAGACAGCAAGGAAGGGAGCAGGCCACCCCCACCTAATTATAGTTTCTGCCCCGACGGCAGGTTGATCCCATGGGACCTACCTTTAGTAAACATTTGGTGTTTTATCATGGATCTGTAAAAATCGAGTCCATGTGCCACAATTTGGAAACCACTGCTTTAGACATTAAGCTTTCAACAAATAGTCCCATGTTGTATGTTGGTTGTACATAATACAATAAAAGAAGTACACTGTGACTTGAAAAGTGTTTTTATTTTGTGGTACAGCAAACATAAAAACAATTATGCTTTCTTGGCTTCACTGTTTTGTTTTGGTAAGTGCTGTTGTATGATTAAGTGCTGTTGTAAGTGCTGTTGTATTGTACAATACTGCAAAATATAATGTACTCTCTATTCATAGTATTATCTGGTTTAATTGTAATTTAGCTAAGGTTTTACCATCTGTAATATAAAATAAATATAACAATGGCACATCTCATTACATCATAATCTAATCAAGATTTATGTTGAATTCTCAAAACAAATTAGAAAAATTGAATTTGTTGATGCTCAACCAATGATGGTGAAAATTTGATTAATCTCAGGAGTTGTTCCACTTCTTGAATATTTTCATAGGTTACCTGATCTACTTAGCTATTCCTTCCTTTTCATCCCTGAGATATAGCATTGACTAAAAAGAGCACCATACAATTTTTCATCATTTTTCTTGGACATTTTGTTTTTTAGATACTGTCTAAGGCTGGCTAGTTAATTTTGGATTGATATAGAGATCTTGGTTCCAAGCTTATGACTTTACCATATTTGTTGCAGTATTTGGTTCACAGGAAATAACTTGATGCTGAAGATTATTGATGTGACTACTACACTTTTAAACATACTTAAAGAAATCTAGCACAATAAAGAATCCAAGACAAATATTTGAGGAAAATATTAAAAACAAAATATAAAATGGTTCTTAATTGATATTAGCTTCTTAAATATTCCCATCCATAGATGGGATCCCCAATATCCCCATCCCCAATATTATATCCTAAATATTCTAATCCAACTTTACTAGCTACCTTTTCTGATGCCTGCTATGAATTTGGACTTAACTATCAGTAAAAATAAGACACAAATTATAATGCACCCTCAGCCATTAAGCAGTCACAAATTGTTATTGATGGTGATGACCTAGAGGTAGTTGACCACTTTACATATCTAGAACCCTCATTCAACTATAAATTATCCCTGGATCAAGAAATAAGCATCAGGGTTGACAATCATCTACAACAATGAACAGGCTAACATAAGGGTCGGGGGGAGGGGGACAAAATTTACAATAACAACAAAACTCCTGGTTTACCAGACTTGTGTCCTCAGCACCCTCCTGTACAGCAGTGAAACATGGACAACCTATATGCCCCAGGAGATATGACTAAACAGCTTTCACATACCGTACATACATATAATTCTTGGAGTTAGGTGGCAGGACAGGCACTATTGCATGTTTCATTAGCTTTGCCCTTAAACAAATGTAATTATTTAATTAACCCTATTAATGTCATTTTTTGCATATGATTTTATATATGGTTAGACTCAACAAATATACAATGGAATCTCTCTATAGTGCATTTTTTAATAATAAATTTCCCAATATAACACTTCAAAAATCCCCAAGTACATTTATTTCTTATTGTTTGTCATCATCATCATCAGGTGCCATGCCGGCTGGCGTAGGCGGTCATGGCTCTCCACAACTCTCTGACCACAGTATTATGTATCACGGTCGTTGTTGTTTCCCTGCTGTGTCAGGTTGTCAAACTGTCTAATATTTTCTCACGTTGTCGCCCTCTGTCTCTGTTGTCGTCAATTTTGCCTGTTGTGACTATGTTCTCTAAACCTGCCTGTCTCATGATGTGGCCAAAAAAAGAAGATTGTCTTTTTCTTATATTGTTGATTAAGGTCCGTTTCGCATTTGACTCTTTCAACAGCTCTACATAAGTTTTTCTGGCAGTCCATGGTATTCTCAGCATTCTTCTATAGAACCACATCTCTATTTCCTCTAATTTCCCACTTTCCAGTTTGTTTATTGTCCAAAACTCACACCCATATGTTAGTATAGGGGTTATATAGCACTATATTGTTTGTACAGTGTATATACTGTATATAGCAAATTTCTGTTAGTAATACATATTTCATTATCTCTGACCAAGTTATAATGGGATTTATCTGTATACTTGTATTTGTGCATCATGTCCAGTTTTTATAAATGAATTAAATCTTTTGATCTTTATCGGCATACTAATTATTGTAAATTGATAACAGAAATGTTACATCAGACACAGATTCTGTGAGTTAATTAGGCATATGAGTACCTGTTGAAGATACCTGTTATCATTTCTTAAATCATTTGTGAGACACTCATGACATTGTTTGTCATAGTGCACTGCTGTACTGTGCCTTCATTGATCTAATTGTGTCCATAGGTATCACCACTTTGTGGTTCATAAATATCATAATATAGCATTGCTCCTCTAATATGCTTGTCAGTAACAGATCAACTTCATCCAAATCATAATCAGATGTCTCTGAGAAATTTATAACTAATCTTGGCTGAATAAAAGACAAACCATCATTCTTCCAATATTTCTCTTCCTCTTGTAACACATGGCTCTCATATTTCTTCCAGTAATCCCTAGCTATATTAGATATGTTGGCATTTGTAAGTATTTCAACACATTCTAATTTGAACATTCTATTTTCTGTTGCTGCCTACTTCAGATTAATTCTATTGGCTTTAAGTGAGAATGGTAAGGTTGTAGTCTTACACATCTGTGACCATGTTCCTGAATTGCCTTGTCTGTATGTTATATCTTTGTATACTGTGTATTTTTTTAAATAAAACTTTTTCCGCCCTAAATGATTCAGGCTTCAGGGACATTTTGTTGAATGGAATGTTTTTGGTCAGCCAAATCTTTATTACATCTTTAGCACTTGACAATTTACAATCTTTATCTTCTGGTGCCACAGTGTTGTCATATGAAGCATTGTCCATTATCAAACATGATAGTCTATTGAAGGAAGTACATAATTCACAATCAAATCTTGAAATATCTTACCATTCATCTCTTTGATAATCCCTATTATCTGTGGATTTTGAAACAAATATGAGTTCAGTATTATCTAGAAGACCATAATGGCTGTTTCCTGCATGTGCAGTTATTAGGCACTGCCCATTGTTGCTTGGTACTAGTCTCTTAGTTGTCCCATCAGATGATTACCATACTTGTTCATTACTGTGGTGAATTGATCCAAGTTTCATCTAAATACACTATATTATAACAATATCTACTCATTTCTGTAACTTTGCGTACATATTTGCTTCTCATTGCATCTATATAAGACCTCACAAATAAGGTTTCTACCACCGACATATTTTCTAAAAGTGAATCCCATACACCTATTTTTTATAATTTAGTCCTTCGTAGCGTAGATTTGGAAATATCTATCAGTCAGTATTCATTTTTAACCAACTTTTCAATTTTCTTAAAATCACTGCCTCATTATGAAACATATTGCAAATTTCTCTTCTGATCAATGGAAATAGAAGAGGTGACAGCTGCTCTCACTTGGCTGGCGATGCAACCACCACAGACTCAGTGATTCTATCGGACTCTCAAAGTATGCTGTGCAAGATAGAAAGGTGTATGATCAGAACTGAATGGGTCACTCTTCTCAACATGAGCAGAGCATTACATGGATCTACTGTCCATGTCATGCTGGGGTGAGGGGAAACTTTGAAAGAGCCGATGTGTTGGCTGGTAAAGCCTTGGTGATCGGGACGGAGATGAGAAGGAGTTAATTGATTATAGCAGTCATGGATACCCTACGAGAAGACGAGGAGGAAGTTGAATGAGACAATGTATATATTCAGAGAATGGTAGAAATGGGAATGACTAGAGGCAATGGGAGAAAGTGCTCCCTCTCCAGAAAGATCAGAAGAACGTGTAATCACCAACTGATTGGGATACTGAGCTTATACACTTTTATATGGCTAACGGAACGGCAAGCAGAGCATATATGGAAATGCCCCCAGTTCTGTGACGCTTGTTCCTAATCAAGAATCTTCTGATTCTCTGTCTAAATTATCCACCAATCTTGGCCTAATTTTTGTGTGAAACAACTTGAATTAGAAATTTCAGATTTTGCTATCCAGCAGTACAATGATCATTTACTTATCCACAAAACATGAATGGTCCTTTTTTCTGGGTTTAAAATAGAATGATTTAGTTTTCCTCAAGTAGCTTCATTGCAGAAATACTAAAAAATCTTATGTGTGGACTGCTCCAATGTCATAAACTTTACTAGCAGACTCATTTCCTACTAAACTACACAACACTTGTTGTTTGTAGAAACACTGCTGGCGGACAATGTGAGTGTTACACCAGACACAACCACAACCAACCATAAACACTGTCTTGTGTTCAAGAGTACAAAATAATGCACTTTCATGCTTAAAACATGTCAATTATATGATACACCGATCAAGTGTAAATGAGGTCTTATAATTGACTGTAAACTTATTTAAAATTGTCTGTTGACAAGTGGAATTTCAATATATGTCACTACCAGGTATATAAACGAAATTTGAAACCAATGGCTACATTTTAATGAAAAATGTAATTCATAGGAAACCATTTCAAATTAACACACAAAATGTCAGTGATATGAGTTATATATTTGCTGAGATACATCATTGTAAAGCTGGGAAAAGCTAGTAAAACATGCTATAATACTGGTGGATAGAACAGGTAATACCACAGTATTTTCTATGCTCAGTCTGCACAGATTCAGATGGTTGAGGCACACTAGGAGAATGCTGAAATATTTTTTAAATGGAGAATTACAGCCTGGAAAAAGATTTAGTGTTGAATTTGGTACAAAGATGTATGAAAACATGATACACACAATACAGGCATTGATATGGAATATGGGGAACAAGATGCTATGGATCGTGTTGCAGGAGGGGAAAGATCAGGAATGGTATAACAACAAAGGAGAGAATTACAACAGATAGTTCAATGGCTGCACTTCTAAGAATACACACAAATGGTCCTGTGATTTCTTGTAGGTATTGCAGAAGACTTTGTGGCTTAGATTTGTTTTGTGAGTTACATCCATCATCGCCATTGATTGTAGACTATATTTCTTATGTCACAACAACAATACCACAGTCTGGAAAGGAGCATGCAAAATATTACCATTCACTGTTGTTAATTCATGTACATATATTTTGAGAGACCTATAAATTAGTTTTGTCCAGTCTATCTCTCTTGCTGTGTTGCGAATGACCTACCATATATTTCTGTGAGACATAACACACTGTACCTTTACCATGCTTTTCTTTGTGATCAATCTAGTTTTCTGGAGATGGCCTTTGTTTGTGCTGAGTATATTGTGGAACTTGTCGCCTTTTTTATTTCATGTAGTCCATCGTTTTCATGGTTGGCCTCTAGGTCTGCCTTCATTGTATCTGTGTAGCATAGCTTGCTGTGGTATGCTATCTGATGGTAGTCTGCTGATGTGTGCAAACCATATGATCTTTTTTCTCTTAATATATTCCAAGATTGGGATGGTGCCGGTTCTTTGTCTAATGTTATGTCTCTCTGTAATGTGACATCTTATTCCCGTCATATAATAAATTTTTAGAATGTGTTAGCTTGAGTGAATGATAACAAAAGCAATGTGAAATTTCTGCAGATATTGGATTTTATAGGTCATGTTTTTACAAAAGTGGAATCCCATTATAACAAGTTGGTTCGGGCTGACAAAATATGTATGTAATAACAGAAACAAAGGATAAATATAATTGGAGATTTTGAAACTTGTTATATAGGGAAATTTGTTAATCCAAAATAAATATGCTATAGAAGGTTCTACTGTAGTCGAATTTAGTCACCAGAGTGATAGATTAAACAATACAGACCAAGTCAATAGTATCCTTCAGGATATAGCACAATTTTGCTCATCATTGCAATATACAACAAGAGCAGACTGTGGCCTATTGCTTGTGAGAACACAGTGAAAACACAATAAACACAGTGTTCATGCCGACATTGTGTTACCAATGCCAGACTTGGACTCTGACAGAAAAACTGGAACAATAACTCAATGTATACGAAATGACGTGCCTGAGAACAGCACTAGGTGTAACAAAAAGAGATAGAATAAACAATGCCACTATAAGAAACCTGATGAAAACAATATCGTGCAAAGAAAACACAGACACACACATAAGATTAATTGGTTCAGCCATCTAATCAGAATGGAATCAGATCGCATTCCATAGATAGCCTTCACTTTATCTATGCAAGATCATCAGAAAAGGAAACAGTGGAAGACCCAGACGAAGATGGATAGATGACATCAGAGAAATAAATACTAGAACACCAAGGCTGCACTATGGCGGCGGCATGACAGTTAGCTAAAGAAAAGACTTCGCCTCCCCATGACACCTAGCAGCACACATGGATAGGACAAAACAAGACTTGTCAACTTGTACATATGTCAATATTTTGTACATAATGTGTTCAGGTTTGATTGATTTCAGACATTGATCATTGGTATTAACATTTAGTCAATGATTCTTTATGCAGAATCTCCACAGACACCAGGATCAAATATTATAAACAATAATTGGTGAAGGGTTGGGAACTAAAATACAAAACAATGCTTGAGTTGACAGCTGTTCTAATGTGAACGTGTATAGTTTTTATTAAATGTTAGAACATTCATCATTGCAGTATCAACTGCTTGTGAGCCGCAATTATGAAAACAATATTCAGGTGAGTCATTTTGTTTAAATTGTGACTGGCTGAATTTTATGTTAGGTTTTCTTTCATTCGTGTAACCCTTTTGTTGTTATTGTTGTCGTGCTGTAATGTACCTTTTTCTGTTCGCAGAAACTGAAGATTTTAAAATTTTCCGCAACATTGATATATGTTATGAAATCGCAAGCATTAAAATTGAAATTGTATCACATAATAATTGTGGATTCTTTCTTTGATATTGCTTTCCATTTGTAAATATTTATAGGAGAGAGGGACACGAGTGATAGTTGTAATATAAAATACGTTAGGCTATGTGATATAGCCCCACAGGAGGTAGAATCATGCTCGTATCATGGCATCTCGCTTGTCTGGCGACAGGCACGAGGACTTCTAGTTCATGGTGCAAAGAATAGGGCCACTATGTTCTTTTCAGATATGCCGTAGTAGACGACTACGGAAAGTTCCGGGGATATGCTGACTTCCTGCCACCTGTGAAAAACCAACATTGTCACTGCATTTCTTGTCTCAATTTCTTACGTTTATTTTCTATTGAAAAGTCTCAAGAGATGATAAAGAGGTGCATAATAGTAGACATTGCGCCTAATCTCGTTTGTGGCAGGGTAAGTGTGGCATCACCTCAGATGGGTCAACATATCTGACTGAAGAATGATTAAATACGTAGTTGTATGTTACTATTGGCACTACGTCACGATTCTGGGATACCGCTGCATCGTAATGTCCTCCCTCGGGGACGAAACATGCGTCCATAAATCCTCCCTCCTAACAGAATCATGACTTTGAAACGACAAACATTACACGTGTTTGGGTGGCTCACTGAGTGGTCCTGTGCTCTTGTTAGAAAGGCTACGGGCTGTACAAAGCTACCTGTTTACAGCTGAAGAGATTACTTCCTCATCCTGTCATCACCGTGGCAGCAAATTAGAACAAAAACAGCAGATACAAGTGTCAAATAATAATGAAAAATATGTCTAAATATTGTACAAATTGGACTACATATCTAAACCATTGTTGCCAGATGATTTGAAATGTTTCTAGCCAAAAGGTTTGTAAAAAAAATTACCAAATTTTACAATTAGGCCCTATGTGTCAACTACTAAAAACAGCTCAATTTTTGAGAATGATACCGTTTAATAACCTTGTATTATCTCTCAAATTATCAACAGTAATGACACGTTATTGCGAACTTAATTTTAGGTCGTTTACTGTTATTGTGAGAGTCTGATGAACTTTCTCTAAACATTATTAGGCATTAGGTATATTATTTCCTTCGCACACCGGACATGTCCATAGGTACTCAGATCTCTGCTCAAGTCGATCCCTAGAGATAAAAGCAGTTAATTAAAACGTTGTGCGCATAGTAAAATTATACATTGTACTTTAACTATAATTCTTACAGCTGACGGGAATTGAACCAGGTCTGTTCTAGCAGCACCGAATCGCTTTGTAACACAAGTAAACAGGTTTTCCGTACTTGACCACATCTTTTTTGGGGGATGTGGTTGGTCAAGTAGGGAAAATCTGTTTACTTGTGTTACAAAGCGATTCGGTGCTCCTAGAACAGACCTGGTTCAATTCCCGTCAGCTGTAAGAATTATTTTCATTTATCCTCATGCTTCCTACTTGAATTTACTTTTAACTATATACGAGGGCGAATATGGAGGTTTTGCCTCCAGAGTCGTAACTTTGACAACAGCGCTTCGAGCCACGTGACACCTATGCGAAAATAATCTCTAAGGATGTGACCACCGGGTCTTGTAATGTCATGCTTCTGGAACGTGACGCATACGCACAGCAGACATAAAATGGCGACGTGTATGGAAATACGGTTGAAAAAATGTGCTGTGATTGAATTCCTGGTGGCGGAAGGTCGTGCGCCCATCGACATGCATCAAAGGATGACTGCGGTATATGGTGATGTCTGTGTGGATGTAAGTACTGTCAAGGTGGACAGGGGAAACATGCAGTTTTTTAACAGTAATTACATTTTCAGTTAAATTAGTGTCCCAAAATAAAATGGCCAATATGTCTACCCTAGCCTAAACCTGTAACCGTAGAAGATCTATAAGCATTTTGAAGAAAGTAAAGAAAAGAAACTACAATGTTTATTGTATAACCCCATGTGGATGATGTAGCTTTCTTATTCACACTGAAGTGCTAGTGGTTTTGTGCAGTCATTTAATGTAAATTTGTATACAAAATTACTATGCCGAAATTTCTAGAAGGTTACTGTGTCCTGAATATTATATGCTACCAACAACTAGTCACTGAAACTGTCCTCGGACATCCCTGGACGAGCTAACATCTTCACCATATGTTGGAGTTGTCCACTTTTCTTCAGTAAAGAACGGGTACATGCTCTTCTTGATTGCACTTCTGCTATAAATCCTGCCAGCTGGAGAAGACAGGACAAATATGGATTATAATCAATAATCTTAATCGTGAGCAATATAGAATAATTACAGAACTTTTTTCTGAGGATACTCAGTATCCCCACCTTTTCCCTCTCAATATATTCTTTTATTTCAGTTTCTGCTCACCAGTTTGTAATATACACACAAAAATCTAACATAATTACTGTTTCTGAAAAAAATATATAAACACAGGAACGATAACGCGAAAGACAAATTAATCAACATATTGGGTTCTATTTTCAACCCACTATGTCTAGAATTATCAACTAAGGTCCTTTGGATACCGCACCCGTGTAAAAATCGTGTAACGAATTTATAACAAAAGTGTTGCCCCATTTCCAAACAAAACCGAGTATCTAGTAGATGCGGCCGCTTGCGAGAAGTCTTATCCCGTAGTTATAATATTACCGCTCTGATCATAATGTCATTTATCCTGATAATGCAATTTTTATCATGATTTTTATTGGCTAGCGAATTTTTATAGGCGCAAAGTGGCCAATGATCAGAGGCATCAGCCAAGGGAAGTGACGCTGTGTGGATCGGCGCACAGGATTAAATAGAAGAGCTTGCCTTCTCCAGAGCAGGTACATGTTGTGGATTTTCTGAATGTTGAAATAGAAAGTATTTTAACGTTGGGTTAGCTGTGCTGAGACTTGGATCAAAACGTACATAGAATCTAGATTCCAGATAATACAATTCAATACTGGGCTCAATTCTAGTTTGATTCTCCACTGTGACCTTTGTTCTACTTTCGAGGAATTACCTAACCGTTGCAGCGTGATTAGTAGAATTTGTATTTAAAATTAAGGTATAATTAATTGAATGGATTTCCTACAGGCAAAAGAGCAAAGGGTAGACCAAAAGAAACACTCAGAAGAACAATACTTAGAGAAAGTAAAACAAACAATATTCATACTATTCAAGAACTGCACAGAATAGCTTTGAAAAGACATAATTGGAGAGATCTGACCTCTGCCCTATGCGCTAACTTCAGCGCAAAAGGAAAATGAATGAATATTAATTGAAAAGGCATATTAATTTCGTATTAGTATTTACATTAGTGATGCAGGATAAGGGTTAGGATCAGTTATAAATGAAAAAATAAATTGGTTATCAAAATTATAATTAAAAGTGTGCTTGATGTCGTTTGTGGAGGGAGATGTGACGTCACTGCAACCATTAATTTCAATAATTTCATTGGTGTTACACGGAAATCCGTGACAACAGTGTGCTATTTATAGCACAACGGTGACTTAAACTAGGATTTAACCCAGAACTGTGGCCACACAGATAAATTAAGAAAAAAACGCATGCCTTCTGGAACAAAAATCGAATTCATATCTCAAAATTTTTATAAATATTATTGAAGTAATGATTTGTGTTATAGTTAAAAATATAGGCAGTTTTTTCCCGCAAACAAAACGTATTTTTATTTTTGTTAAATAGCATTTGATAATAATTCTGCGTTCATTCTCAATAATGTACATTTTCTAGCTATACTTGGGAAAATTGTCTCAGTAACTCTATATCCAGTTTTCACAAATAGAGCTAAAATACATAGTAGGCCTATATCTCTTCAATGTCATGTAGCATCACTCAATAAACATCCACGACAAACTTACCATGCATACAAAACAAACAATGCAACATGAAAAACAGTTGAATAACTCCACAGATATGAAACATATATAGGCCTAAGAGAAAAAAATGGAGATGGCAGTTATCGATGGGTCATATAAAAGTGAGCAGCTTTTGTTGATGAATATATTAGTAAGTGCTCAAATGGCGTAGAGCATTGACTTTCTTGTACTCGGGTTACACCATTTGTACTCCGTTCCTTTCCACGAAATGGCATTCCGCCTATCAGGAGTATTACACATAAAACCTAGCTTCAAGCGATAATCTCATGGAATCTCAGAAAAAATGTACTTTATGAACACGACTCACCTTTTGAACCCGTGATCGTTTCAGTACAAAGCGAACTGTTTAAAACATTGGTTATATCGATGGGGTCTTTGTTACCTCTAATATTTTATGGTAGTGTGTCCTGATATAACCTAATTGGACTTTGTCCGCTGGTTGAAAGGGGCACGCCTCTCCAAAAGAGAGGCAAACTCATTAACTGCCTACCTACCAATTACGTCAGGAAGATGCCCTGAATATATTAGCCTGAATACATACTGCCATTAACGGAACTATAAGTTGCTTAAAACAATGACAACCCACTGAAAGTAGATATTGTATAGTAAATGGGTACAACAAAAAATACTGGGGTTGATCATTAAGGCCTGAATAAGGATGTGCTAACAACTTTTAAGCAAAAATATATAGCTGATACAAAAGTCTGCTAAAATGTATTATGTAAGTTGACATCTGAAGTTGTGTTTCCATTCCAGGAATTGCGAGCTATGAAGCTCTTGTGTCCCTTGTGTAATTTGGGAAGGGGAGAGATTCTCTGGAGTCTTCTTTCCCGCTCATAAGATTCCATCTCTCAGAGACATGCAATGCTTTGAGAAGACACCATCTCTCAGCGACATGCAATTCTTTGAGAAAACACCATCTCTCAGCGGCATCTTTGAGAAGGCTCCATCTATCAGGGACATCTTTGGGAAGGCTCCATCTCTCAGCGGCATCTTTGAGAAGGCTCCATCTCTCAGCGACATCTTTGGAAAGGTTCCATCTCTCAGCGACATCTTTGGGAAGGCTCCGTCTCTCAGCAACATCTTTGGAAAGGTTCCATCTCTCAGCAACATCTTTGGGAAGGCTCCATCTCTCAGCGACATCTTTGAGAAGGCTCCATCTCTCAGCGACATCTTTGGGAAGGCTCCATCTCTCAGCGACATCTTTGGGAAGGCTCCATCTCTCTGCGGTATGCAATGCTTTGAGAAAAGACATCATCTCTCAGCGACATGCAATGATTTGAGAAGACACCATCTCTCTGCGGTATGCAATGCTTCGAGAAGACACCATCTCTCAGCGGTATGCAATGCTTTGATCAGAAACTCCCTGCAAGAGGAGAACTATGTGTATACATAGGTCACGCTCTACCACTTTGTATGCGTAGATCCAACCAAATGAAAACCTGCAACCGTTTGGATCAATATTGGTTACTTTAGGTCACATAGTCCATATAGGTACATATATGTTCTGTGTCTCTTTGTCCATATCTTGCTCAACCATGTCTTCAATACAACTATAACATTTGCAATGTATGCAAAAGGAATGTGGTAAGAAAAATGGAGAGTGTCAGACGCGTTTGTGACAGCTGGTCAGCTTCGATGGCGGAGGATTTAGTGAAACAATTAGAGTCTATCATTAGACTAATTATTATTAGACTATCCCACCACGCACAAACTAAGATTAGGTTCGACATGCACGGAAATTGTTTTGTTCACGTTTCGCGGGCAATGCGACTGCTCTATAAATAGTGTCTAAAAGATCAACAGTATTTGAAGAAGAAAAAAAACCCCGATCTTCTGTACATAATATTCTAAAAATGTATATATTTATGAAAACATTAGTTTGCAATATCTGTTATTGCACAAAACATAATCCAATACTAAAACAGTTATGGCGTCTGACGATAGGAAAGGTACGAGAATATGGCTGATTAGGAAGGAGTTGGGGGGGGGGGTTACTTTTTAATAACTAATGACTTTTTGTAGAATTTTATAAGAACGTGACTGTGTTTGAGGGAAAACACGAAGTGGAGAGGAATGTTTGCCTTTAGAAAAAGCTAACAGCTGCACTTTTGTGGCATTTTTATGATTTATATGGGCGGAGGGAGCTAAGGGCATGTTATATACTCTTATTGACTAGTTACTTAGCACTAGATTCCATGTTATATTTTCTTGCGGAGTGGGTTTGAACCCCTCAACCCCCTCACACCTTTTTATACTGCATTGCGTTACCAAATGCTTTAACTAAATAAGACACCAAAAATGACGCACGAGCCATATAAGTGAATGTTGCTTCTCTACGAACCTGTTGTCTGGGGGCAGGGATACTCTTATGTTTAAGTTCATAGCTAGATGGTGCTGTCCTCGGTCTTTTCAAATTTCTCTGAAGTTTACAAGTCATATACTTGAATCTATTATTGTAATCATCCATGGGTGCTGTTACCGAGGTCACTGAAGTTTGTCTCTGCTGAGCTGTCGACAACCTCACTAGATCTGAATATGATGCCGTCAAGCCATGCTGAAATTGTGTTCTTTGAAAATGTTGGTTTTGAATACTTGTACTACTGACTGGTCTGGTGCTGTGTTTATCGTGTCTATTAGGAGCACTCCATGTCAAACGATTCTTCAAAATCTGGGCTACATGTGTTTCTTCGTTTTTCTGTTGTTCGAACAAGGTTTTCGACTGCACCACGTCCTTGCTCTGCAAATCTTCTGAAGTTTCTGCTGCTGTGTTGGTATATATTTGGAACGGTATTTTCTTGTTTTTTGAATCAAAGATGGCATCAAATCTGTTTAGTATTCTTGTCCTCAATATTTCGTCTGGTTGTGTGTACGCATCTTTACCGTATTTAGGAGTCCTCGCACGACGACTTACCGACATCGCTGATTGTGTGTTTATTCCTTCCAATTCTGCTTGAATTTCTTTTATGTGAGAGTCATTGCATAATTCTCTTGTTTCTTTATCATTGATCTCATCCCGAAGAAGACTGTCATAATTTATTGTCTTGTGCTTTTGATGACTTGAATATTCATTATCATTTTTTTTATTTCCACGAGTAAAGTGACTCTGCAACGAAGACGCAGAATAATGTAACAATTGCTTGAACTCGTCCTCGGTTCTTATTTCGTGATATAAACCTTCTCTCAACTCTTTGTTTCCTTCAGTATTTTCTTGTAAAATGTTTCTTCTATACGTCTGTTGTCCAGTTAATAATTCGTCCGTACTGTTAATTTTCTGGCAATTGTAAAGTCGGTCCAGTATCATACTTTTCGCCATCATCGTCATCGAACGAGTATCTGGTTGCTTGTAACAGCCAAGGTCTGTGAAGAAGAAGAACAACATATACATATATGTCTACATACTCAAGCAAATTTTAGTAAATGAAGTACAAACAATATGTAATAAATTTGATATTGCCAAGCAACTAACAAACTTTACACATAGGTAATCTCTTTCCAATAATCGTTAACGTACACAATTAATATCTTCACTATAAATGCATGAATATTTTAGATATATAATGATTTAGCAATTGCCAATACTCTCTACAAACAACATTTCAGACCATTAAACACCTGAACATAATAGACTTAAACCAGCCATCAATCACAAAGACTTCATCACAATACACCACAGATGGAAATCCAGTTTGCTAGTCTGCAATACATGTCCTGGAGCTGATTGTGATTCTGATTACGAGCTCCTAGTAGCAGGCATCAAGATCAGACTTAAGAGGTTAAGGAAAATCACCAGACCTATTATGCATGATACCAGGGCCATGCGATAGATTTTCTCAGCATATGCAAATCTTGGAAATACCGCTCCCCTTTAAATGGGTTTTCAACGAAATGCCGCCCCCGACATTGTATTTTTATTGGTGCCGCCAGATGCAGCAGTTTCACTGCATCATAGCATGGAACGACCCTGTATGATACTAGAGCAATGCCAATATAATACAGCGTAGAGGGACAAATCTTGTTTAACACATTGATGGCCGTACAGTAGGAGATGACAACAGACGAACTTGCAAATAATATTAGAGACTCAATATTATCATATGCACAGGCACATATGCCTCTATGCATGAAAGGGTGACAAAAAAGAGGAGATTCTCACAGTAGAATTATTAGAATTGACCAGAAACATGAAACAAATTAAAAAAAATAATAGATGACAAACAAAGAGAAACATCAAGAAACAAACTAAAGAGATCAGTACAAAATATTAGACAAGACTAGAAAAACTACATCGACTACATGTGTAAAGAAATTGAGCAACTGAAAGAACATGGGGGGGGGGGAGAGAGAATAATGACCAGAAACAAAAACACTGACATTCAAATTTCAACCAGCCACATGAGCAAATGAAGATAAGTTGGGGAACACATTCATAGAGAATGAAGTCATTCTGAACAAGCGGAAGGAATACTGTAGGGAAATGTACGAAGATCCAAACAAAGAGAAACTCAAATAGATCCTTCAATTAGACATGCATGACTTTAACATAATCCATCATAGAAGAAGTATATCAGACGACTAAAAAATTTAACAATCAGGTGGAAAATCAGTGTCCAAGTTTATCATGTCCTCTGTTAAGATCTGGCGATGAAAAAATATGGCCAAAAGACTGGAAAATATCAATATATCAAAATCTAAGCATTTCCCGGAAGGGCAACTTTAAACTGCACAAATTGTAGAGCAATTGCACTGATCAGTCATGCAAGCAAGATACTTCTCAAATTAATCGCAAAACGAATGAAGCAACACATGAAGAGAGAAATTAATATAGGCAAGGTAGGATTTAGACAGAATAAATGCACTAAAGAGCACATCTTCAATATGAGAAATACAGCAGAGAAGTGCATAGTTCAATGCAAACATATGCACCTGTTTCATAGACTGCTCAAAGGCAAGTGACTGTGTAGCACATCCGAAATTATGGAACATAATGGAAAACGTGGTTTTCCCATACCTTCTCATACCGCTCATGAACTGAATTTATCAGGAACAACAGGCCTCGGTCTACCTCGAGGGAGGTACCTTCGACTGATTCGAGGTCCAAATAGGTGTCAGACATGGCTGCATTCTTTCACCATATCTGTTTAACATATACGGTATGGACTCGGCCTACAATAGTAATTGACAAAGAGCAACTAGAAAATGTCCAGTAACTTTGAATATCTCAGGTTAATCATCAATACGATATGATTAAAGCTTTTCCCCATTTGGACAGATACGTCGAAAATTGTCCTGTTTTGTTGTATTGCATGTTTTATACCTTTTCATCTATATTTATCCATAGTTAGGTAACCTGTTTAACTTATTTTGAAATACGATATGAGATTGCTTAGCATAACTCAGAAAGAGATTAACAATTGCCAGACACACAAAAAACAACACCACAGATGAAAAATCTATGACAAGGGGCAAACAAAAATATACAACTATTAAGAAGAAATATCTCTCCAGTGGCAACATATGGCTGTAAGACGTGGGCAATGACATTCAAAATGGAAAAGAAACTGTCAGTATTTTTAATGCAATTCTTTAGAAAGCCCTAAGACTATTATGATAAGAAATACGATTCATCGCAGACGTCCGTAAAGACATGAACATAGAAGAAGACTGGCTCCCAAAACGAAAAAAAAACGCAAGCTAAAGTATTTTGCATATATTTAAAAAAAAACAACACAATGGTTTAGAAGGATTAATCGTGAAAGGAAGGTTTCCAGAGAAGATAACAAAGGGTAGACCAACACTACGATAGATTTAGGATAAAAAGGCATTCTAAACGTGATACTGGAAGAGGCTGACAGCTTACATAGAACCGAGAGGCTTATAGAATGGCAGAAGAAAAATGTTATGCAAAGGACAGATAACAGATAGATAGGTTATAAGCACAATTATTATCTCTACTATAAGCGGAATCATACACAGTTATTCTTCTTTCTTCGGAATTGTATTAATTCTATGCCTTACTGGCTTATCACACATTGTGCCCTTCGGTTTTACAGAATAAGTGTCACTGGGCAACTTGGTCTATCTTGGACGAGGTGTTCAGATTCATGTGAGCTATTCTCGTATACAAAGGCGATCATATTACTCTTTGTACCCTGATATGCTGGTCCCCGTATATATAGGAAACTTAGCCAGCAACAGCAATATCTGACAGAACAGGACATGTGGTTCTGACAACACATTGCTGTTCATTGCCACTCGATATTTAGTGAGACCAGTGAGACCGCAATTATACTGTTTACCAATAGGTATAGACAAAAACATAAGTTTTACCAATTACAAGCAGAATAACTAACACGAAAAGGTAATGAAAACAAATTAAATGACAAAACGAAGGTTATCTACAAATTAATGATGTGCATTAAGAAACATGTGCATATTTTAATGACCATTTCACAGTATTAGAACAGAAGGGGATCTCTTCAATGATTCATTTCTAATGCAGTGAGATGAGGTTGTGAAACCATCTCTTTGCATTGATAATTTTTGCGTGTTTATTTCTGGTTTGTTCTTTGTTTCTTGATAAAGGTTCCACTGAAACGTAACGTGAAAAAGTCTTATGTTTCTTAGTTTTTTAAATTTTTCTTCCTTCTCATTGCCATAAGTTTTACTATTTATTAGTTATATTAGTTACCAGTGACAATTGTATATTGTCATAGTTGTTATAGCTTCTTAGTTTTGTTACTGCAATATTTTCCCGCTTGTTGGAAATTATCTGATATTTTGGTTATTTATACTTATATTAGAACAATTAGAACGAAGTCAGGATTTGTTCTGTCAGAGGTACAACCAAAATCCTTCCTATACATTACTTTGATGATAACGACATGATTTTTCCTCTTGGAGAGAATAGATCTTAGACTTAAAGTATGAATTTAGTCATTTAAACCTTCCAAGACTAGGATTGAAGTTATATTGTGCCGAAGTGATTACTGTCATTGTATCATACTGTCATTTAAGCAATCCAAGATCTGCATTTATGGCCATGCATACGTCTGCAGTAAAAGGGAAGGGGCCCTTACCTAAACAATTTTCAAGAATAGGTAATTCACCAATATTCGTGTATATTCGTATTCGTGTAAATCACCAATATAGTGTCATCATCATCATCATCATTAAGTGCTGTCTCCGCAACGAAGGTTGGCTGCAACGTATCTCCAACATCTCCTGTCTCTTGTCTTGGTGGTGCACTCTGCTAGACTGTAACCTGTCCATCTTGTGATGTTACTCTCCCACTTGTATCTCTCTCTAACTCTTGCTCGACTTCCTTCGACTCTATCCTCAAGTAAGATCTTCAATAAGGTGTCTTCAATAAATATGTTTTTAAATGTGTCCAAAAATATTTTTATTTGCTTGATCTTTATTTCGTTTAATAATTCTTTCTTCCTACGAAGCGTTGTTAGAACCTCTTTGTTTGTTTTCTTCTCCTTCCATGCTGTTCTCCCTTTTCTTCTATATATCCACATCTCAAAGGCTTCAATTCTGTCTTCTAATTGTTTGTTTAGTGTCCAATGTTTCTGAGTTATATATTAATATAGAATAGATGTAGCATTTTATAATTCTCATTTTTAGCTCGATTGTAATTTATGAAGATGTTAATAATTTCCTCAAGTCAATTGAAAGTACCATTAGCCATTCCTATTTTCTTTTTAACTTATGTTTTACATCTACTATTATTTGTGAATCTGTGCCCAATATATTGATAATGTTCTAGTTGTTGTAGTTTCTCTCCATGTATTTTCATGTTTAGCACCTGTTCTTCTGCGACTATGCTGATTAACATGGTTTTTGTTTTTTGGATGTTTATACCCAGTCCATTTTCTTTACTTGATTTATCGACTTGATCTATTGGTCTTTGTAGTTTATGTTCACTTTCTGCTAAAAGAAGAGTGTCATCTGCATATCTCGGATTGTTCATTATATTCCCCTTGATCTTGAGTCCTCACACCCCTATATGTTTACATATTTTCTCTGTGTAGATATTAAATAGGCTAGGTGATAAAATACACCATTGTCTTATGCCTCTTCTTATTTTTATGTAAGGCGAGTAGCTGTTTTCACACCTTCTTGATGCAATCTGTTCCCAATATATATTTCTAATTATATATATATATATAACTATAGTTTCTCTGGTCCTTTTGTTTTTCATAAAGCCGAATTACTCTTCCCCGACCTCCGTGTCTATCTTGTTTTTAATTCTTTCGTGATTGAGTAGTATTTTGGTTATTTGAGCCATCAAACTTATTGTTCTATATTCTGACATTGTACGCTGTCCTTTAAACCACACAAGACCTGGGTTGAAATTGTGTTGTTCTGAAATGCTTACTGTCATTTAACTCTCCTATTCCTTGATTGAAATGAGTGCTAATGTGTTTACTTGTACTATCCGGTTACATGATTAAGGCTGATTATTGAGCTAGTCTGGAAGTGTAGCCTCATCCTGATCGTATAAAAGGTAGTACTGCTAGTTGAACAGAATGAAAATAATACTCACGTGGGAGAGACAGGTAATGGAGTTCTACTGGAAAACAACTGACACACTATCCCTGTCGGGTGCCTACATGAATTAATATAGTATACATAACAAAACACAGAATATAATCATACAAATGACAATACACAGGACATAATCGACGTTTCGGACCAAAAAGCCCTTTTCAAGATACGCAAATAACATATAAACATATCACAAGTAGAAATGAATACACCACAACAAACGTGTCCGAGTGAAATATGGAAGTGAGATACCGGAAGGATACGAACAGGAAGTACACAAAGACGATAATATAGGTGGAACGAGAGGAACAAAACGATGACGTAAATGACACACAAAATGAATAAAGACAAAAACCGATCCGACCGAGAACTAAGCAAAAGAGTGGTCGGAACTGAGTCAAAATGGCTTGATGGTACCCAACTCAAAAATGAGACGATTTTCTAGGGCGTACCTAGATCTATTGTCGGTGGTGCAGGATCTGATGGCAGTGACATGAATGTCAAGGACACCACGGTGGCCAACGCCGTTGAAGTGATTCGTCACAGGAGTGGGTGTTCTGTCTTTAATGGCATGCAGGTGGTTACAGAAGCTGTCGCTCAGTCTAAGGCCAGTCTCACCGATATAATTCTTACCACAGCTTTTACATATGATCACGTAAATAACATTACGGGATTCACATGCAAAGGCCTCATCGATGGAGAAAGTGGCCTTGGGAAATGAGATGGAGCACATCTGAACCACATAAGGACACGTATAGCAACGACCACGTGAGCAACGAACGGTACCGAAATGGTCACGTGCAGAAGACCTGAGGTGGCTGTGGACCAAGATGTCCTTCAGATTTTTGTCACGCCTATAGGCCACCAGAGGTAAGTGGTGGAAAGCAGAATCAGACTGGAGAAGAGAATAATGTTTAAACAGGATGCGACGGACAGTCGAGTTATGAGGATGGAAGGTAAGAACAAGTTTAACCATAACAGAGGAGGAGGAAGAACCCTGAGAATTATTCAAGGTATCAAGGCGATATAGCTGGCGTACACGGAGCCAAGCCAATGAAAGAATACTGTCGGGGAACGAACGTCTATGGAAGAATTCGATCATCTCAGAGGACTTTACGTCAATCAAGGAATATGACATAAGCATTTCAGAACAACACAATTTCAATCCGGGTCTTGTGTGGTTTAAAGAACAGCGTACACTGACATAATCCAGAATATAGAACAATAAGTTTGATGATTCATATAACCAAAATACTACTCAAGTTAATACACGAAAGAATTAAATACAAGATAGACACGGAGGTCGGTGAAGAGAAAACGTCATCGTTTTGTTCCTCTCGTTCCACCTATATTATCCACTTTGTGTACTTCCTGTTCGTATCCTTCCGGTGTCTCACTACCATATTTCGCTCGGACACGCTTATTGTGTATTCATTTCTACTTGTGATATGTTTATATGTTATGTGCGTACCTTGAAAAGGGCCTTGTGGTCCGAAACATCGATTATGTCCTTTGTATTGTCATTTGTATGATTATATTCTGTGTTTTGTTATGTATACTATATTAATTCATGTAGGCATCCGACAGTGATATTGTGTCAGTTGTTTTCCAGTAGAACTCCATTACCTGTCTCCCATGTGAGTATTATTTTCATCCTGATCGATGAAGCTCAACGTTGCTGAACCTACTGAGCGTGCGATGCTACTGATGTTTGTTCAGGTTTTGCCTGGAATACACGGTTGGTCTTTTGTTCACTTACAACTCAAGTCGGGTGTTTCATTGACGAGATCACCTTTAGCTGTTTTAGGCGATTGGTCACAGTTGGATTTAATTACAGAACAACCGTCAGGGTAGGAATGTTGATATAAGGTAATTGTAGGATTTATTATCATAATAGATGCCATATAGAATATATATAGGCCTATAGTGAGATTATATATATATATATATATAATATATATGCTTGTGTGTTATAAATAAATGGTATATTTTCATGGTTAGCTTTGCGTGTTATAAATTGTCTTATTGTTTTCCCCAGGTTTTTTCCCCCTCGCCGTTAAGTATGGAGATGATTGGAGCTCAAGCTTGTGTTCCAAGGCCAGATGTGTCTATGCTGTGCTATGACCATGATTGTTCAAGATGTCCCTGACGTTTTCTATCCATCTTTTTTGTGGTCTATCTCTGCCTTGGAACCCTGATCTCATTTAGTTATATGTCTGTACGGGTAACTCAACGTGATGCATTCTCATAATGTGACCAAACCACTTGGCCTGCTGCCTTTCTATGTATTTTCTGTAAGGTGTTATACATATTCTTTCCCTGATGTCTTCATTTCGTAATCTATCAAGCCTGGTGACCCCTGCAGCTTTCCTCAAGCATTTCATCTTACATGGCAATATCTTTCTGTAATTTTGTTATAAATAAATGGTATATTTTCATTGTTAGTTTTGCGTGTGCTATGGTTTACAGCATATCTGCGATATTTTCACCTTTCTGTCTGACACATCCGATTGCTGCATGACTTCTGTAATGATTTAGCCATTAATGGAATGTGACCGCCAACTTCACTCCACAAACCTCCTTAGTCGCCTCCTACAACATGCATGATAGGCAACAGTGTTGCTATTCTTTGCTCCCCTTTCTGGTCCCCGACTACAAACTGGCGAGGGCAGTGATATCTGCATATATCATGCATGAATAACATCTCTTGCAAGTCAATACACTAACTTTAGTGCCACCACGATTCGCTATGAGCAATATGTTTCACTGTGAAATGTTCCCTGTTCCGGCAGTTTGTGACATTTTACTGAAGATCTGAGAACGAGGTTGAGATCGACAATAACACAATAGACACACAATGTTATCAGTAAGGTACTGTAATACAAGCAATAAGCTTACGTCCGTATATAAATGACACATAAACAAGTCACGTATTAATGTGACTTATGTCAGCTTCGTATCGATGTAATGACGAACACGCATGGCAAGATATGTGGATTAAATATTTTAGACAGATGGGGGTCTTGTGCAACCACTAACCTGGAATTGTGTGCCTAATGTAGGCAAGGAACTCAGACAGGTCCTTGGTGTGCTTATCCAGGTCGCTAGTTATCAATCGATAATCTTCTTCTAAAATCTAATAAATAAATAAAACATGAAACATCGAATCATTCACGAATCAAACGAAAGAAACACAATTCGCAGATTGATTAGATACAAAGGAGACTATAGTAAAATTGGAAACAAAAATAATACGTGAGACTGAGAATTATAATTTCTCGCAATTCTACTTAGTAATGCAATGTAATACTTTCAATTTGGGGGGGGGGGGGGTTTGGTGTGTGAGGGTCACGTGACATACCTTGACATATGCTGCAGGCACTTATGTCCACAGGGATGTCGGATAAATTGAAATTATAGATAAGACGTCACTGTCAGATTTTTACCCGCAATCCAGTCAATTTATGTTGATATTTATTAGTTTTGTCTTCTTTTCATCTAAAAAATATGTTGAGCCTGTGTATGATTTTTAACAGACGCAATCATGAGTTCTAGTCATGCAAGGGCTTTTTTATATTAGAGCCGTGTAGTCTGCATACCGAATTTATGGAATTTCATAACCTCCAATATTAAGAGAGTAAAACTGTTCATAATGTGGGTCTTCTCGTACATTTCGCATGTTATATGTATATATGTGTATATGTACACGTTTTTCTCTGTTTTTCCATTTGAAAGGTGATGAAGTTTTACATTCCTGATATTCAATTTTATAGAAATGTTTTTCATATAGTTTTCAAGTCCTATATTAATGTGATTCGTTGACGTTGTATTGTCCAGGGTCATGAATTGGATAGTCTTATGGATTATAAGACGATTGCTATGATTTCATTGACATCTCGGAGAATGGTGCTGATGAAAATGTTGACTCTCTCAGCAGTCCAGGAATGTGTCTTTTAGCAGGTTTCATCGCAGGACAGATCATATGGTAGATAGGTTCAATCGCAGAACATATAATATGGTTGGCAGATTTCATCGCAGAGCAGATCAGAGCATCGAGTACGGAACCCTTTCTCTTCGCGAGCATATTTCCGGTTTAGGAAGGCTCGGCATTAGAATTGGATTAGGTCTTCTTGCTTTACCAAACGCCAATGAATGAGTCTGTGTCTCTGCCTGTAAGGAACACAGGTAACTAGAAGCTCGTCTCGAGCCGACGGAGCTTGTAGTACCCCTTTCCTAGGGACTTTTCACGTTCTATTTGCAGTTCGCGCTGCCCTCTAGCGCTGTTCTGCCCTTTCATTGTTTCATTGCACTCGGTATGAAATCTATGTCTCTCGCCATGCATCTACCTTTACGTGCATTTTACATTGGCCGCCCCTCCAATGTTCGGACTGGACTGACTAGCTTCACTGTATGTCGACAGTGTCGCTATATGTGGTGATGCTGGTGGTGTCGGAGATATTGTCTGTCTCTTGTGCAGGCAAATCTCTTTCCATCTGCTACCTCCACATTCTCGGACACGATCCCCAAATGATTTGGCCAGAATCAGCTCGAGCTGCTGTATTTCTGTTTCCAGGGTGCACCGCGTGGAGGTACATTTGGGATCTTGGTTATCTGCTAACCCTGGGTCCGCCTAGAGCAATGCGTTCCCTTTGCACCCCGTTTGTCCCGATGAAGGCTTTTTAGTCGTAATGTCGTCTGTCCCTGTATCTTGTTGCAAGGTTGTTTTATGTTTCATTTTAGTAACACATCTACCTATTTTTGTTTATCTTGACATTTGCCCCGTGTTACCCCAGCCACGTTCTTCCTGTTTAACGTTATTACCCTACACTGGAACATTTATCCCTTCATATGGTGGGGTAGCTCCTTACCTCATACGACATGCATGAACGTACTCGACTTGCTCTCATATCGGGACATGTTACAATAACACACAGTTGTGTCATGTAATCGGATATTTTGCTCTATGTAATGAAATACAATGCTATAAAACGACCACTAAAGAGTAGTAATTGTGTGGGGTTATCTGTACTGTCGAATCCCAGTTCAGGTGCCTACCGCATATTTCCGAAATGTGAATGAAATTAGATATTGTGCACAGATTCATTCCAAGTTTGTTACGGTTCTGTCAATGAAATTACGTCACTAGGAGACCGTGATGTAAACAAAAAATGTCTAATTGTAGCTTTGATTAAATTATGCCACGATTTAATACCACGACTGCGCATCGAAGGAGAATGGATGGTCCTAAAGTTTAGGAGGGGGAGGTGTGTTAGGAGTAGAGTTAGATCTAATTCTAACCCAAGCACCCACCCCTGCCCTCCTAAACCCTATACCTCTCTGTCACATGGGCTATCAATCGAAGGCAAGTTTGGCATAGATACGACAGCATTTATCGCACACAAATAAAGCGAAAGAGTGACGTCACAAACTATTATCAGCTTTCGAATCTCAATAACACCATATAAATATATTTTTGCTCTTAGAAAATGTTTCTAATTTTTAAAAATTCCTCTATGTGTTAGTGATCTATCAACCTCAATCAGTTGCACATACATATTATAATAACATTCTCACAGCAAACAGCCGCCTCGTTCTGACAATAGTTTTTTTAAAACAGTGAAATGAGATTACGAAAGTACAACTCTCTGTTTCCACGTGCAAAAATCGAGAGTATAGACCAGGACACAACAGTCTTTATGAATGTGAAATTGTTCTTTAGATCCTAGTTAACTTGAGATTTCAAGGCAAATTGACCGATGTTATCATGATGTCATGTATTTTTACGAGTTTTTCATTGCCATACACATCGCCAACGCTTATACTTCATACACACTGACACACCCATACATATAACACTGTTAAGACATATGACTTATTACATGATAAACGCGGCTAGGATATGATATCGGAATATCTGAATCTGCAAATGCAGAAAATGATACTATAAAAATTATTTTTCTATCAGAACACTTAATTCATGTATTTATGTGTTAACTCTAGTCTTTCATTTCCGTCTTTTTTTTAAACTCATTCAATTTCAATAGCTTTCTCCTTCATAACATGTTTCTGCATAATAAACAACGAAAAGTATCTACGTGGCTAGTCCATCAAAGCATGCCCGTCTAGAGTATAAGACTTTTTGGCAAATGGGAAATCCAACCTTCTAAAATGACTAATTTGACTATAATCTTGATTTCATTGGCTATCGCGCACAGTATAATCATAGTGACAATGACAATAACAGGAATCGTCAAATTAATCAGTAAACAATACTTGATTTTCCATTTATCAATACGTCTTATAGGCCAACATTCTTCTTCTTCTTCAGCGTTCATTCTCAAACTCCCGCTGGATTTCTCTTGTAACAGGACAATGGTCCTACAAGATTTCCAGTTGAATGTAGTCCAGAGAATGGAAATGCGTTGTGTTGCCGTTTTATTTGTACCAATGGCCCAACACATCCATCTTCGGCTGTAAAGCCAACATTCATAACTAAATATAACAGTTGAACCAAGTTAAAAGTTCTACAATCGACATCATCCGATATCACGTTTAACACATCGCTGTTCAGTCAGTATAGGCTTATACATTTTAACTCGTTATCTCCATAATGGTTTTCCAGCCCTACCGTAATGTATTTCAAAGTAACTTAAAAATTGAGGTTTTAGCGGCTTACCGACAGGGGTCTGCTTAACTGTGTTTTTATTTGTAGCAGCTTTACGGATTTAAGGAGTTAATAGAACTTTAATAGACATGACATGATCTTTGATACCCTTTAGCGTCTGTGAATGTCTTATCATATGGTCGAGCGACCATGTTCTGTGTATTCCATTCCAGAGCGTGAATATATTTCAACAAGTCACCTAGTCTAGTATTTATGAATAGCTGAAGCATCGACAAGGACAGGCCAAATCTTTGATATGATTGAGTTGATAGGACAGCTCTATAATCACTTGGACATAATGACGCATTTAAACAATCTTCTCTAATGTTTTTTTTAGAGCGCAAAATTTAACACACAAAAAAGTTTTCTGAAACATGTTCTATTATTCTCCAGGTATACGGTACATTTACTGATTTTCTTATCTCTGTGATCTACGCGGGTGACCCCGGGTCTTGTATCCTATGTATCCAAACAGAGTTGCCCCAACTTGCAAGTGTAAGATAGCATTAAACGGATTTGTCTGACAAGAAGTAAACAATGTTCAAATCCCAGCAACGGTAGAAATAGGCTACAATTCGCATTGTTCAAAACTTATAATAGTAACCGCAGCAAAACTGGAACCCAACAAGCGAATTAAAAAATATGGTGATTAAGTTATGTTAAACACTGGATACATGCACAATCATCATCATCAAATGCCGTCTCCGCAACGAAGGTTGGCTGCAACAGACTTCCAACATCCCGTCTTTTGTTTTGGTGCACTCTGCTAGACTGTAACCTGTCCATCTTGTGATGTTACTCTCCCACTCGTATCTCTGTCTACCTCTTTCTCGCTTCCCTTTGACTTTACCCTCAAGTAAGGTCTTCAACAGTCTTTTAATGTGTCAAAAATATTTTATTTGCCTGATCTTTATTTCTCTTAATAATTCTTTCTTCATATTAAGTGTTTTTAGAACCCCATTTGTTTGTTTTCTTCCTTTTCATGATATTCTTCTATATACCCATATCTCAAAATCATAAATTCTGTCTTCTAATTGTTTGTTTATTGTCCATGTTTCTGAGCCATACAGAAATAGAAATAGATATAATATAGAATTGATGTAGCATTTTATAATTTTCATCTTTAACTTGTTTGTAATTTGTTTAGATGTTACTATTTTCGTCATGTCATTCTTAACTTGTTTGTAATTTGTTTAGATGTTACTATTTTCCTCATGTCATTGAAGGTACTTTGAAAGCACTTTGAAGGTACATTGAAAGTAGAGCGTATGATCGTGTGGTTAGAATCCCGTTCTCAGATCATTGAGGTCATGGGTTTCAAGGTTCTGGAATCCACGGTTCTGGGATCCACGGTTCTGGGATCCACGGTTGGGACAAGATTTTATCTTACGGAGATACAATAAAAAATCTTTCCTGTAACAGTCTGCTATGGCAAAGAGGCCTTTATTTCCCCCATCCCCCCTTCACTCCTTTACAGGACAACATGCAAATACGATAGTAGATGACATCTGCTGTCATTTGTGACCATGTGTCCAAGATATGGATAATGTTCTAATTGTTGCTATTTCTCTCCATGTACGAGTTATGGTTAGCGCTTGTTCTTCTGTGACTTTGGTGATTATCATGGTTTTTTGTTGTTGTTTTTTTAATATTTATATCCAGTCCATATTCTTTACTTGATTTATTGACTTGATCTATTAGTCTTTGTAGTTGATGTTCACTTTCTGCTAAAAGAACAGTGTCATCTGCATATCTCGGTTTGTTTACTATTTTCCTATTGATCTTGAGTCCTGGTATTTCTTCTATATTTTTACAGGTATTATATGTGTAGATATTAAATAGGCTTTATGATACAATACATACTTTTCTTACCCCTCTTCTTATTTATTTGTATGGAGAGTAGCTGTTTTCACACCTTATTGATGCAGTCTGTTCCCAATATATATTTCTAATCAGTCTGATGTCTTTCCATCTATGCCTATTTCTTGAAGACATTTGATTAATTTTTCATGTTGGACTTTGTCAAAGGCCTTTCTGTATATATATATATATACGATAACACACGAGAATCGACGTTTCGGCCAAAAGACCTGTACCAAAAACACTTCCACATCAAGAATATAGTGATCTGAAATAAGTATCTACATTAAAAAAACAAACATCTGTGGCACCATATTTTGGCTGTAATAACAAAAGCCCGTGTGCTAAACTACTGAATCTTCCAAATGAGAGGGTCTAGTGAGTACTATGTTATCTATTACTTCACACACACTCGTACAAGATATATGATTACTCTCGTACATTAACTATATACAGCCAATTACTCCGAAAAATAGCTAAGTCTAATCCAGGAAACATATATTTTTATATTAAACTCCATGCATATAAGACACAGAAGTAGAGGACAAATAATGAATTAATCACCGATATACAAAGTTAACAAAGTCAGTATGAATTATTCTGTAGACAAAATGTTGATACTAGGAACAGAGAGTGTTAATTTTGTGTTCTTTTATAATAATGTCAGATATTATCATTACAATATAGGGTCTTCTATTTTTTAATGATGTAATGTTTGACAATCCTGTTCAGGGCCGTAGATACGACTTAGTGGGGGAAAAGGAGAGGCGGTACTTAAAAAAATAATTTCCTGCCCAATTTTACGCTCTTTTTCTATCTGACCAATGTTTACGATGTGATACAGTCGTAAGGGGGAAATGGGGGTGTCGGCGCTGTATCTAAACACAATGGTGCCCTATGTAATGTTTGGCCTTGGCGCACCTACCCCTACAAAAACCAATTTATGTTTAATTGATTGAGAATTATTGAGGATTGCTTTCAGCTGCTCAACTGGGACAGCCTCCCCTGTAAAAGTTTCCCCCAGGGCTAAAACAAAGTTACTATTTTTATACGTTTTTAGGTAATTGGGAGGGGGGGGGGTTGAACCATCAAATCAATCTACCCCCCCCCCCCCCATATCTACAGCCTTGCTACTGTTGAGTATATTTTCTTGAGTATAAAACGAATATTATTGTGTTTAAACTGATTATTCTTCTTTCCTTCACTTAAAATATGTCTACAACTGTAATTTTGTCTCCTCAATATAAAGCACCGTCATTTGCGTCATTTGCATACAGAGGTCAATAGAGCTTTGATTCTAGTGCTCTCTTTCTATGGGCCAGTATACATGTTTCAGCTTCTCATATTCAGGATGTTCTTGAAGTATATATTATGCAGTCTGTGATGCCATCCATATAACCTTTTACAATAGTATAACCTTTTATAGATTGCGACGTTAGTCCTGAAAAAGTGTCTTGAGAATGTATTGTTCGTGATTTTGTCCATATTTTTCTTGGAAAAAAAATAAACTTAAGTACCTTTTAGCAATTACATGGAGTCTGGCAAGGAGTTTTCGAAAACCATACTGTTGTTTGTATAATTTCTAAATAAAGTTTAGGGACATTACGGGGAGATGTGTCTACATTTTTAACAAAACAAACCATATATTTTTTAACGATAAGAACTTTTGCTAAAGGTGCATGCAACGCAGCATCCATCGATCTGCGCGCAACGCACTGTGAGACCCCCTTCACCCTCTCCAGGAAGATCATGTGGGGGAGGGGGCGCTCTCAGTGTGTTGCTCACATATCGAATTATCGGTAGTAAACACTGCTTGTTTTTATCCTTGCGTCATGGAAGCTGTATAAAATCAAGTCTAATATTAAAAAGTTGAAATGTGTGGACACATCTTTCCGTAATTAACCAATTTTGTATTACTTAGGTTTTACTATAATTTGTTTAAGTTTAGCTGATATAATCCCACCTAGAACCACTCTTCAAATTATTATTCATTATGCTAATGACCCTCCCCCTCCCTCTCAATATCGTCTACGCGTCTTGAGAGCAATTGTTTTGATTACCAGTAGTTGCAACTGTTATGATTACCAATAGTTGCAACTGTTTTTATTACCTGTAGTTGCAACTGAAGTTGATTTTGTAGAAGATTATTCATCTTAAGGGTCAGTCGGTCAGTGGTAGTCACATCTGCCATTTTTGACAATCTGAAATTGGAGTTCTCAAGGATTAAGAAAAACATAAAATTATGATGTGTCGGTTCAGATCGTGCAAGTAATTCTTCTTATCGTTATGTCACAACTAACTTATCAAGTCATAACTTTCTTATTAACTCTAGATGAATAAACTTCAAGCTTTCGTTGTTCTAAGTTTGCTGCTTTACTTCAGGTGCGCCTTGTTTTGAATGTAGCCATATAATAATAATAATAATAATAACAATAATAATAATAAAACGCGCATCCCATTGGACTAACAGCAGAAAGAATGTTGTGAAGACTTGATCTGTCAAACAAATTTCAGTAAAGTTTGTGTCATGGGGTGTTCTTTGAAAAACATCAGGAATACAGTGTGTAGATCAAGAGTACATTAGGTTCACTTCTGCGGGACTTCAAGGTAATGAGAGAGCTGACATACTGGTATCACGAGCACCGATGTCAGAACAGATAAAATTGAGAAGGGGGACATTTTAAACTAAATACGCGTCTTTTAGCCGAGGACATCGCGCTGGACGATACTGTTATAAAGAGATTGAGGGAGTTTGGAATATCTCGGGGAGATAGTAGATGGGGTAATCAAAGGGTATGGTGAGGAAGATATATGTTCGCGGTACTACGGAAACTATCACCATAAATAAACACTTCGCCATTTGTTGAAAGAGACGGATTTCCTATGTGGATGTGTTTGAGCACGGCCATCTTCAATAAATATCTTTCAACGGAATTAATTAAGACCTCATTCGTTACGTTCGTGATTATTTTTGGGATTTCGGTTGCTCACTATTTACATACTTGGAATCACATGTTAAAAATAGCCAGGGTGACTCCAAGTATATAAATAGTGACCAACCGAAAACCCAATAAGGGCCCCGTGCGGTCACGTAACAATTATAGATAAAAGGGCTTACTGGAGACGGTGGTATTTGAAGTGTACGACCGTCAGTTCAGACAATCACTAATCACTGTAGCGCTATGGGTACATCGCGGAATTATTTTTTCAGTTTTAATTATTTATTGTATCTTTTTAAAGAAAATGTTCCAGAACGCAGTTCTATCTTGTTCTGATAGAAAGCCGTAGTTCTATATATACTTTTCTCATTATATATCAGAAACATGATTGTCAATGCACTTGCTATGACCAACGTTTTGGAAAATTCGTGTTAGAAATTTCTCTAACAAGTTTTCTGCTCTCCTGGATCAGACGGATTTTTCAACAGCTACAAAATCACACGTGTGAATACCTCATGAGGCGTAATTACATCCTTTGCCACGACTTCCAATTTTTTATTGTCACAGCTTTGCATAACCAAACATGACTACATTCGTGTTTTAGAGGATCGTTCATCACGATAAGAGGTTCATTTTTATTTTCACTCATTCTTGGGGTGGTATTTTTTAAAATTCAGCCATTTTGATTTTATAAATTATGTACACCAACGTCTAGATGAGTCAAAGGGAAAACAACCAAAAGCGACAGGTTATGGATGACAGAGGCTAAAGGCACACTGCGAAGAGTATGTGAATTCGAAGAAATAAGAAGGGGCAGTGAATGGGTGGAGACTGACACTGAGAAAAAACATCTGACTAACGTAATAATACAACTAGATAAAGCGTGTCGGAAATGGATTGGTGTCAGTGCCCATGTTACATTGAATGCTCGCCCAATTGCACTCGAATACACACGACATAACTATATACACAGACTGTTCAGTCAACTGAAATACAAATAAAAGCTGTTGGGGTTTTGTTGCCTACGGAAACGGCGTGAAGTTGGTTAAGATGATCCGCAATGAGCCAAGTTTCATCTAAATGCTTTTTATCATAACAATATCTTCTCATAACTCGAACCTCGGGTAAATATTTGCTTCTCATTGCATCTATATGAGACTATATTATCTGTATACTCCTGTCACTTCGAGCAGGATGATGGAGATAGAGGGAGTTACAGCTGCACTAAATTGGTTGATAAATGCTACATAAACACACTCGGTAATGCTTACAAACTCTCAAAGCATGCTGAGAAAGGAATGATTTGATTTATTGAATAACTCAATTTCCCGAGCATTACATGGATATACTGTCCTGGTCGTGCCAGGGTCAGAGAAATCGGGAGAACCGACTTATTTGCAGTACATTCGGTTATCAATGGCACAATGCTGATTAGAGGTAAAGCATATTTGATTAAGGCAGTCATAAATTCATTGCAAAATAAAGATGAGTCAAAGCGGCTGAGAACATACACGTACAAAGAGTGGCAGAAATGGGAGTATCTAAAGGTGAGGGAAGGTAACGTATTCTTTTTGAAAAGACCAGAATATCCCGTTAATCAACACCTGACCGGTACTCTGAGTCCACATACATTTGGATGGTTGCTGGAACGGAGAGCGAAGCATTTATGGGAATGTCCCGCGTCATATAATGCTAGTTTCTAATCAAGAATCGAGAATAATGTACGTGGCATTTCTGACAAGTGAACTTCTGGCTATGGCCGGTGACATGTTTAACTCTCGTAAAGTCTCTGTTAAGTTATTAAAATTGTCAAGTAGACACACACGCCGTACTAGAAAGATATAAAACGTTCACATTTAGCAATTACAGTTTTTTGACAATTACAGTTAACTAAAAAAAAAAGGAGACTTCGGCCTAGCGGCACACATGGGTAGGAATAGACAAGAAGACAAGACTGTTTTCCAACAGATGACAGTTTGACAGGGAAGACCTTATGCAGATAGATTAGCACATCAAAATGTTGTTCTTTCTTCGCAAGCGGTTTCCCACTATTCTTCTAACATATTATTATGTGAGACCAAAAGTGCGAACCTCTTTTCTGGCGAAGCAAAGAAGAAGAAGGCGCACGCAGAATACGTTTTCAACTAGAACACTATAGAATAAATATTTAATTTGTAACGGAATTTGGTGACAACATTCTTGGAGATGGTGATGGCAAGATTGCCTGAATAGCTACAAAACTTAAGCATAATTATGTTTTCACCACGACCTCTATCATTTTCTATGGTCAGATTTCTAATATAACAAATGGTCAAAGTTTTAATATAACACTTGGTCAAAGTTCTAATATAACAAATGGTCAAAGTTCTAATATAACAAACGGGCAAAGTTCTAATATAACAAATGGTCAAAGTTCTTCTAATATAACACACGGTCAAAGTTCTAATATAACAACATTTTAAAATTTGGTGTTTAAAAAGAGAGTACTTCATCACAATAAAAGGTGTTTTTTTCCCACGCACGTTTATGTGAAAATTACTATAATATGTTTCATTAGTTTTGCCGCCCATGTGTTACTAGGACCCGAGAGGGAGCAAAGAATAGCAACACTGTTTACATTCCATGCATGTTGTAAGAGGCGACTAAGAAGTTATGGAAAGATTTGGCTGGTCCCTTCCATATAGGGTCAAAGTGACACAAAGACATACTGAAGTCGGATGTATCATGTTGAAAGGCGCAGATATCGCAGCAATTCTGTAAACCATGATACAGCACAATCCGGTCTCCGGACTACATCTTGCTAATCTGCATGAGTTTGAGAACGAACGCAGAAGAAGAAGAATTAGCTTTGCCGTCAAATAAATGTAGTTATCTGATTAACCATCAAACGTAGTATTGCCAGTTTTTTTGGCATATGATTTTATAGACCCAATAAATAGATACTTTATATTTGGTTAGACCCAATAAATAGATACTTTATATTTGGTTAGACCCAATAAATAGATACTTTATATTTGGTTAGACCCAATAAATAGATACTTTATATTAGTATTAGTGCATCATGTACAGTTTTTATTAACAATTGGAATTCTTTGAGCTTTGTCGGTTTCTAATTATTGGGTACAATACAAGAATCAGTGGACAGGTTTCTACGGAACAAATAGCTAACATAATTAAACGGAACGAAATTCAAATAAAGACGCATATACCGACGTATCCAATATTCGACACACTGCGCGATGAGAGTCCCTGACCATTCGACATGCGCGCTGCACAGTGAGTGGGCACACGATAGCCAGTTCATTACGCGCAAATAGCTAGATTGTGAAACAAATATGAGTTTAGTATTATTTATAAGACCATGATGGCTGCTTCCTGCATCTGCAATTATTAAGCGCTGCTTTTTTGCTGCTTTGAACTAGTCTTTTAGTTGTCCCATCAGATAGTTGTCATTCTCGTACATTACTGTGATGCGCAATGATCCAAGTTTCATCTAAATGCGTTTTATCATAACAATGTCTTCTCATAACTCGAACCTCGGGTAAATATTTGCTTTTCATTACATCTATATGAGACTTCTCACAAATAAGGTTTCTAGCATCAACATATTTTCTAAAAGCGAATCCCAAACTCGTAATAAGCCTCCACAGCATAGGTTTGGAAATATCAATGTCATTATTGGGAAACATATTGCAAATTTCTCTTCTGATCAATTCTCTGTCAAAAGTATCCAGCACTTTTGATCCAATATTTATGGCATCATCATCAAGTAGCATATACTGAGCAGGATGTAGCAGTCATTATATGCTTTCGAAACATCTGTCGATCTTGAGCAGTCTTCCTGCTTCTGTTACTGTCATGTTCAGGTGGTCTTTGATGTCTTGCGTCCTTTTTATATGCATACCTCGTGTTCGTCTCCCTGGCATCATCCATCCATTATGGTTTTCTCTAGGTCGTCATGGTGTTTGATATGGTCAAAATATTGTAGTTTTCTGGAAAGAATCATGGTGTTTAGTCAGTTTTATTTTAAATTAATTTCTATCAGGATGACTACATTGGTGATCTTTTTGGTACGTGGTATTCTGAGGATTTTTCTATAACATTTTGTTTCAAATGTTGCTAATTACATTTTTACTTTGTTGGTGATTGTCCAGAATTCACACCCATATATTGCCACTGGGATTATTCAAGCTTGTAGGAATGTTAGTTTTGATGTTTTGCAGCAGCTATATTTTTTATTTGTATCAGATTATTTTGTGCGATAGCCAACATCCTTCTGACTTCTTCACAGCAACCACCGTTACTGTTGATAAGAGAATCAATGCATTCAAAACCAGTGACTCTTTCTAATTCGCTGTTGTTGATACTGATTGAGAACTTGCGAGTAGTTTTGTCACTTGTCATAGTCTTGGTCTTGTTTCCATTGAGAAATAGGCTTTGTTTTTCACTATATTCTTTAATGGAGTTTATGAGGTGTTCGAGACCTGCTTGACTGTGTGCCAATAATGTTGTATCATCAGTGTATCTTAGTTCTGGTATCTCGTGACCTCCGATGTTGAGTAGGTCGAAGTTATTTCTCTGTTGGGCATTTCTTACATTTCTCATTATGTTCTCTGCATAAATGTTGAAGAGATATCGTGACAGGACACATCCTTGTCTGACTACACAATTTTTGTGCAAACGACTTGAATTAGAAATTGTAGATTTCATTATCCAATGGTACAGTGATCGTTTACCTATCGCAAAGGCATGAATAGTTTTTTGGGTTTGAAATAGAATTATATAGTTTTCCTCCAGTAATTTCACTGCAGAAATACTGTAAAACCTTACCCGTGATCTGCTCTAATGTCATACATTTTATGGTACTATACCAAAAATAATAGTATACAATTTACACATTTTAAGAAATATAAGCCGATCCGAAATTGTTAGTTATTTTTGACGTCTACTGCTGTTTTTCCTAGTTACAAAATGACTGCCTAATTGTAGTTCGTCGGATAAATTCGTTATTACCGTTGCAAGAAGTGTTCTCAGATGCAAAGATATAGGCTCCTACACGGGGGATATACTGTGATCTTAACCTACTGCGCGACGGTAAGGACTAGCTGCAACTGCACTGTTAAAAAGCAGATTGAGCTTGTGAGTAAACACTGGGTTTGTGTTTAGTATTTAACACCAGGAAAATAATCAATAAAACCATGAAGAACAATTTTATTCTCACATCTTTATTATGTTTAGCTATCTTTCGCTTCACATCTCGGATAATATATAAACCCTTATTTTGGTATAGTAGGCCTATCAAAAAATTGCTAACCGACAATGTGAGCGTTACACGTCTGTCTGGTGTTTACAGGTACAAAATAGTGAATTTTTCACGCTTATATCATGCCAATTGTATTATCATGATCATGTGTAAATGGGGGATGCGCTTGGTAGGGGGGGATGCGCTTGGTAGGGGGGGGGGGTTGGGTCTTATAATTAATTGTAAACATCGTAAAAAATGTGTGTGAGATGTGTTCTGACAAGCATACTTTTGATATACTGTATATTGTAAATGAACGAAAATTGAAATTAATGTCAGCATTTTAATGAAAAATTTAATTCAGGGGTCTATACCATTTGAAATACTCACACAAATTGTCAGTTATATGCATTATATATTTGCTCAGATAATCATTTGGAAGTTTGGCAAAGCTAGTGAAATGTGCTATAGTTTTTGCAGTTGATCTTACACATATTAAGAATAATAACAGGCCTATTATGTGACCTCTGAAAAAAGGAAACAAAATTAGCATCAGTTTTATAGTGTTCCCTAATCTGAAACCAGTACTCAGTAAAATGATAGGAATCATTCAGGATTTGTGGAAATAAATAGAAGGCAGTAAACGGGATTTAAACGACCTGTTGAAATCCCGTCTGCTATCTTCTGATTTAAATTAAAAGTAGCACTTTAGTTGGAAATAAATATTACAAGACTCACAACTTTCAGCACGGCATCAGAAGTCTGTGAAGCCAGAACAGTTGTAAGATACTAACTCCCTTGTGCGTTCCATGATAAGATTTGAATGTCACAATAAAATCGCAGCAAATAGTCTTTAATTTATCTCTACAGAAAACTAATAACTTATTCATATCATGTTAATTGTCTTCTCCTGTGTAGGCCTACATAATATGATCGGTGTGGAAATAACTCTATCAACGTAGACAAAATTTGCCCCCCCCCCTTCTTTCATATATAAATCGTATGGTTAAAAAGGAGGACATAGTATGAAATAACCGGCCGATAGAGGATTTTGTAACATTAGTTCTCTTCGATTGTTCAAAGCTGGGATTTTGTAACGGTAGTACTTGGATTGTTCAAAGCTGGGAGATTAGAGTTGTGAGCTTAATATTAAATTACGATAACAATCGCCTGCTTGTGTTCACGTTATTTTTTACATTGACACAATTTAAGTAACATGCTTGTTGTTATTTGATAGAATAACACATGCCATGTAAAAGAAACGAAGTAACATGACTTTATATAAATAAAAATATGTTTCACAGTCGTTTGGAAACCATGGAACCAAATTACCTATGTTCACTCAAACGTCGACTGTATTGTTAAAAAGGTATTGTCCGGTTAGGCCCCTATATGTTTTAGTACTGTAACTACAAATATCATTTATCGATCGCAGTGTGACGATGACATAAGCATTCAAATGATGCAATTTACTGGTCGTGTACTGTGTTTTGTACTTGATAAAGGCTTTTTGGTCAAAATGTTGATGTATGTGTTTTACTATGTACTTTCAGTGACTAATAAAAACTTCGGTAATTTATGGGATAATGTGTAAAACTTTACTGTGCTTTTAACGAAGCAAAGCATACAGTATTTAACGAAACGAACATCACTAAAGGCGGCACATATAACGCAATATCCATCGATGGGAGCGCACTGCACTGAGAGGTCCCTTCTCCCTCCCCTGGAAGAACCCTTGGAGGAGAGAGACTCTCAGTGCGTTGCGCGCACATCGAATGATTGGTAGCAGACGATGCGTGTTTTTTTTTATCTCCATGTCACAAAATCTGTATGAAATGAAACCTAATATTAAAAAGTTGGAATCTACAATTGGGAGAGTAACATCACACGATGGACAGGTTACAATCTAGCAGAATGCACCACCAAAACAAGAGACAGGGGATGTTGGAAGTCTGTTGCAGCCAACCTTCGTCGCAGAGACGGCACTTGATGATGATATAAAATAGTGGAACATGCTTTCTACATACAATCATATACCCCATGAGTAGGAGACATATTCTCAGAACATTGCACACCGCGCTAAAGTTGAGGTTTTCTGTATGCCTTCGTCTTCCTCGTTTACCAGTCCAAGTCAGAATCTGATAAGAACTGTACTATAGTCGCCAGTCCCGAGACTGGACTGTAGAGCTTGTCCGTCAGAGCTGTTTCGGATGGCCATAGTTTTCTTCTTGTGGTGTCGTACAGTGGGCAGTTGTGTAAATATATTTCGTGTTTTCTAGAGATTTATATAGGCGTATATGAAAGACAGCTCTGAAGCAACAAGTTGGCCCCATACTCTTCTCTAATTCCGGGGGTCGTTAAGGAGACCAGAAGGCGCTATCCACTATTATTTATAAAGAAATGCTCTGCTATAACCAAATTGGATTAATGTACACGATTGAAAGCAGCTTACTTTACCATAAGAGGTACTTCTTATTTAACAAATTAAATCATTTTGCACACAGGAAATAAGAGCTTAATCGCTCGTTAAAAAAATCTGTCATTAGAGAACAAATTAAAGCTCCAACTTCCACATTTAACGGCAAGTGTGGTTAACACAGCTAAACCATCCACCCGGGGTTAGGTCATAATATATATATTGTTACTAGTATTTCTTTGTGCTGTTCATGAATGTTTCAGCCCTGAAATAACAGCTACCAGTGTTGTTGAATATCTTTCATCAGTGAGACACTAGACTTGAGCGCTAACGGTGCAGTAATTAGATTCATGTTTGTGTAAGTCTATAACATGCCATATCAACTTGGCATACGAAATTTGAATACACGAAATTGTAATCGCAGTATTTAATGATTGACACAGTAGGTTAATTAGAATAAATAACTGTCATTAACTTATAGCTTAACTGTTATGTGTAAGTGATCAGAGTGTAGACGAGGAAATTCATGAAGAAACGAAAACAGAAATTGTCAAAAGTACATAAACCAAAGCCATAAGTGAGCAGTCATAAACCAAAGCCATAAGTGAGCAGTCATGGCAACATATGTCGAACTATATGCGTAGGCCTATTAGGATCCAGTATCTCGCTGGTTAATTAAAACACATTCGTCATTTCGCCTATTATATATCATACCCATCTCCTGTCACATTTAAAATTAATAACTAATCTCCAAATTGCAGACTAGATGCTTCATCTATTGCAGTCTATATTCAGCAGACGAACAACTTCAGAGCGTTTCTCTTGTTCATCTCAACCGAATAATGGTGCTCTATCTGTTCTTTCATTTCTAAGAACTACTGTCCGTGTGTTGTCGGGCCGGAAAGGGCAACAAAGAATAGCGACACTGTTACCTGCCACACATGTCGTAGGAGTCGACTAAGGAGATTTGGGGTGGGGTTGGCTGTCCTATCCACATGGAGGAGATGCATGACCGAGAAGTCATTTTAAAGTCGCATGTGTAGGGCAGAAAGGCGCAACTATCACCGCTAAGCTGTAAATCATGACACAACCCATCTACATATCTAAGCTATATCATCTACGGGAGTTTGATGATAAACGTTCAAGCAGAATTTCTAAGAACACTAGCATCTCTTCGGCAGAACATCCATGTGATAGCCATAAAGTTGGGGAAAACTATACTAACCACTCATACTGAGACCGACCATTTTGAGGTTTCGACTGAGAATCAGAATAATCAAATACTTAGCACACACACAAAATGATGTTTACAGCAATAGTAGATTGAAACTATTGCCACAGCCCATTGTATGTCTGCTGTAATGTTTTAAATCTCCATCTTCATACTGGAAGTAATTGTATTTTTTATATCGTGTGCAGACATGTCAATTAGGTTGCATGATACCATGGTTGGCAGTGCGTCTCTTGGTCTGGTATCTCTTCCTGTATCTGACTTCAGCACCTGTGGTTCCTTGAGCATGAATGTTGGACATGCACTGCTCGATATTGGGTTGGCTCAACCAATATTAGCTCCCAGCCTCTGTTGGCTGGACTAAGTCACATCTCCACTTCAAGGAGTTGGCCTCGACTGGGGGAGTAGTTGTCTAATATGACACATTGCACTTGGCTATGACTCTACAACTCATACTAGTCACAAAAACCATGTCGTGTTTCTCGCCACGATTGAAGATCCACTAAAACTTCATTATCTCTTTACTTATTGATCAACATCAATGGTCTCCAGACAGACTAATTGGCGCTATTCTCCCTTAGCAGATGACGAAGGGTAATACTGATGGTTCCCCTGATTGACCACGCTTCTCATTACGTAAAGCATGCTCTACTAAATACCAAATTAAAATTTACTCTACTAAGAAGTTCTACTAATACCATATTTAGAACCAAATTCCTCAATTATCAGCCTAGATGTGTCAGTTACGGAGTCCACATCCAGTAGGCGAGAGTGAAGCAGTTTCAACATATCCCCCTTATCCATTACAAACATACCATCTATTACTATTATCTGTTGATTAATCTCAGTCCAAGTTCTGCAGGATCACAGCCCTTGCTTAACAGAGTCTAATAACAAAGATTACAGAAAAAAAAGCTTAGATTAAATCGATAAGCACAACATTTCAAAGCAATTTTAAATACGCCACCAGTCTACAGTGAAGAAGCAATAGATTGTATGCCACACCACAACATACAAGAAGAGCATGACGTAAAATATATGGGACAGAATGGAAATAATTACCACCACCAAAGTAATTGTTTACCAGGCAGGAGCAGTATCATCACTTCTTTATGCCTGTGAAACATGGACAGTATTCTCCAGACACAATAGAAGACTCAATCATTTCCACCTAAGCTGCCTGCGCAATAAACATTGGTGGGATAAAATACCAGACAGTGAAGTACTGATGAAATATACATCTGCAAGCATACACACACTGTTGATTAAGGCACAGACACACTGGGCAGTACATATGATCCACACGAAAGAACATCAGCTACCAAAAAAGTTGTATATGGAGAACTCCAAACCAGTTCCTGCAAGGCCGGAGGACAGAAGAACCATTTCAAAAACACTCGTAAGACATCACTGATTCATTTCAACATCGACACAAATTCATGGGAGAGTCTTGAACAAGACAGATCCGACTGGCATCGCAGAATCAAGAGTAGTGCAACAGCTGCAGAGAACTCATAGACACAACAGAGTTGAAACAGTGTAAAGGATTAATTTCATTATAATTGGATTACCCATATGTACTCTGTCCTCTAAATGAAAGGGCTAAATGAAATGAAATACATGCACGCACGCACGCACACACACACACACAGATATATATATATGTTTACACCACCAATCTCTTGAATAGATACCTACAGGCAAAAGAGTCAGGGGTAGACCAAAAGAAAAACTCAGAAGAACAATACTTAGAGAAAGTAAAACAAACAATATTCATACTATTCAAGAACTGCACAGAATAGCTTTGAACAGACAGAATTGGAGAGATCTGAACTCTGCCCTAACTTCAACGCAAAAGGAAAAAAATGAAACAAAAATATATTTGCATGTACATGTATATATTTGCATGTACATGTATAATTATATATATATATTAATATATAGGTATTAATGTTTATATTCAGATGGGTATGTATATATATATATATATATATATATATATATATTAATATATAGGTATTAATGTTTATATTCAGATGGGTATGTATATATATATATATATATATATATATATATATATATATATATATATATATATATATATAATATTTAGTTGTGTAATTGTATGTGAATACGTGTATATTGTTAATGCATCATCTATTCCAGACGCTGTCAACTACTGATCTTCCTTACACATTTCTATGTCTCTACATCTATTGGTAGCCCCCCCCCCCCCCCAATTTCATAAATGTTTTCATATTCTCTTTCCCTCCCCCTTTTATTTCTCCCCCCCTCCCCACCATTTTGACATTGCTCATTGGTGACCCCCAACTCTGCTTTTGCATTTTTCATCTTTTACGTTGACCGCTGGGCCTAAACTTGATCTTATATATTACCTATTATTTAATCACCCCTGGCAATTGTCCATTATACATGGCTATTTCTTTCTATCAATAATGTGCAAACATATTGAACTCATATAATTCATCATTTACCAATTATGCATGGCGCATCTTCACTTGGAAATATTTTGTGGTGAGAAAAACATGTCCAAGTCATCACAGATATGGTTTTGTGTTTTTTTATTATGTGCTTCTTGAGAAAGGTCCCTGTTGGACCATAACATGGAAAAAGTTCTTGTTTCTTTGGGTTTTTTTTGTTATTTCTTATTAACATTAGTTTACTATTTAATTGGTTATGTTAGTTACCAACCAGTGACAATAATACATTATCATAGTTGTTATCAGTTCAGCATGTACTGCAAGACATCCAGACTGTTTTTTCTGCCCCTCTGTTAACAGCTTTGGCAAGAGATTTGTGGACACATTTAGCATGTTCACATCTTCTAATAAAATGCAATGCACCAAACCAATGCTTATGCTAGGTACTTGGACACAATTTTCAAAATAGTGCTACATCATAAAAATATATTATAGTTAGATAGCCCTTGAAACTGCAATTCAACGACATCTCAACCAAGTCTGTATCAGGGCATATATCCATAAAAAAATTTGAGTTGGTAAAGTCAGTATATTTTATTTGTAGAGGAAACCAAAAAAAAAAACAACACAAGATAGAATGAACAATAACAAATGGCTAAAGAAATTCTCAAAACAACATAGAAATAACAGAATCATTTATTCCTTGTCAATGACAAAAAGGACATAGATCACACAAAAAGATGCAGTTTATGACTGCAGACAAGAAGACAACTAAAGCAATGTATGTGTACAAAATATACAGGACAAAAAAAATAAAAATCTACAGTAATTAAACACACTTCTAGTATCAAGACATAAGTTTCTTTGTGGTATATATTATTTACTGTATATCCGTGTAGTGAATGTGATTTCGTCTATAGTGTTTAAATGCAGTCATAATTATAAATATACAAATATTGTGGCTCTTATAGAGTGGAGACCTTAAGCATAAATACAATTGGAAATTTGAGACACAGCAAATTATCTCCAACCACAAAATGATATCAATACTTTTGTCTATTTTGAAACAAACTTTTGCTTGTTCAATAAAATAAAAGTTAAAAATATTGTACTCAAGTCAGCCACAAAGATGTTCAGTCTCTTTCAGATGGTCAGGTTACTGTTCCCATAGACTACTGGCTAGACACATTTCATTTGTTTTCACAGGGCAAGGATCTTTGGATTCTAATTGTATTCTCATCAATGTTTGACCTGTCGTCAAGGAAAAAGGTTGTAATGCAGAGTTCTTAGTATATGACCTCTGTTCAGAACCAATAAGCATAGAAGTTAAAATCAACAAGTCAGTTCAATCATTGCCAACATTCAAATATCCAGAACAGTATATCTACATCAGATCCACTAAAAAATGTTAATCATTGATATACCGCAGAAGACAGATGTGTTGGGCTACTGGTGCAAATAAAACGGTGACATTTACATTCTCTTAACTACATCCTGCTGGAACTCTAGTAGGACCATTGTCCTACTACAAGAGAGATCCAGCTGCAGTTTGAGAATTTACGCTGAAGAAGATCACTGTTGTCACTCACAGTCAACCTGTACATGGAATTAAGAATTGAAGTTAATAACAACCATATAGTTCCTGGTCTATTTCACCTGGTTCAGAACTGCAGTAGTTGTCTCAATCAGCATTCATATGCTGGAGCTGGTTAATCAGAAAATGATACACTCTGCTCAGCAACAACACTACCCCATCCCCTACTCTCGCTGACAATCCCTAACTTAACTACTCCCCATGAACTAAAGCCTTCTCAGTATATACAATAAGATTATATATGCATAATTATCAGACAGTCTTTATCAACCAAATTTGCTTTAATATTACACTAATCTTTACACTTCTATCTTTTCATATTACTTTCTATCTAGTAGCAGTGAGACCGGCTCAGTGGCGAAGAGGTAAAGACCTTCAAGGTACCAGGTTCAAATCACGTGCAGGGAATTATGCATACAAAAAAATACTATGTTGATTGTTATTCCTGAATAGGATATGCTACCACTTTTAATTGAACAATAAGCCCTGGTTTTTTTTCATTTAAGCCACTTTTTGACATTGAATTTAAAAAAATAATAAGTAGGCAATTAGAACATTAGCATGCAATTACTTTAAAATCTATTGAAGGAAACTGAGCAACTGGTAATCTATGTGGATATAGTGAAGTTAGTCCTACTAAACAATGACTTAGTAAACATCCGATTCACATTTGATATCATTCGCATAATTTTTAGTCTAGCAAAATATATGTATAAATTTCTGGATACACTTTCTCCAAGTCCTCATGGACATAACAAAAAAACATAAGGAAATAATCAACATAAGTAGATTTTCTAAAACAAACAGCTTATGTGTATTTGTAAAAATAACAAAAGAAATGTATCACAAAATGTGTCATTAACAAGAATATCTCTCAAGTATATGAAGACAATGAAATATTCAACCATCTCTCAATATGAAAATACTCAATCATTTTCTTCTTATCACAATGTGTTCTGAGCTATATAGAACATAGACAGTAAACATTGTGAGCTACATAGAACACAGACAGTAAACATTGTGAGCTACATAGAACACAGACAGTAAACATTGTGAGCTACATAGAACATAGACAGTAAACATTGCAAGTAGACAAGTTTTGTTCACAACTCACGAAGTATATTGCAGATTGATTTACATCATGGTCAATTGATGATGACACATACTGACATTATCATCAGTTGATGATTAACCAATTGGCATCATGTTCAGTTGATGATAATAATTACTGACACCATGGTTAGTTGATGATAATAATTACTGACACCATGGTTAGTTGATGATAATAATTACTGACACAGTGATCAGTTAATGATAACACTGACATCATGGTGCTTTGATGATGACAGTTACTGACATAATGGTCAGTCAATGAGAATAATTACTGACATAATGATCAGTTGATGACAACGCTAACATAATTAAGTCATGATAACACTGACATCATGGTCAGTTGATGATAACAGTGACATCATGGTCAGTTGATTATTACACCTATTTACATTATATTAATGGTCAATTGATGATAAAATGCACTGACACCAAGCCCAACAATTGATTATTACACATACTGACATGGCCAGTTGATAACATTTACTGCCAATTATAAATATTTGTTAAAAGCTCAAGTTTATATATATAATTTAGTAAATCTAATTTCTATTAAAAGCTTTAATTTATTTCTTAATTTAATCAAATAAATGTTGACTGACAAATATTTAGAACCAGTGATATAAGCGATAGATGATACTTTTTTTTAAAAGACATTGGAAACTTCACTTAATAAAAACTACACATCATTATTAAAAAACATAACATTTTGTTGTGATGGAAAGATCACTAATGTTACTAAACATTTCTTACATTGCCTTTCATTCTATGGCAGGCAGAACTAAGCAAAACATAGCAAATTATTATAAATCAGAATTTTGATGCCATACAAAGATTTAATTGATGTTTTCATATTTTGATGTTCCAAAAATATTATTTAAAGAACACTTTGTTGTATTTGCTGATCACATGTTGACATTGTAAAACTTCATAGTGTTCATTTCTTTGGAAAAAAATAATTCTTTATCATTTGTGTCTGAGGGATCCAATCTGTAAACCTTGACATAATGTATTCTGCTCTCTCAACTATATCCTGCTAACAAAGAAGTGCCTGAGGAAGCTGTAAATAAAATGTTCACGTTTTGAATAAATTTACGGATTTACGGATTGCAAATTCCCTTCTCACATTGTCCATTATATATGGGGTAGTAAGCCTATGGAATCCCTCTATAGTATATGATAACAAATTACATTATTTCAAAATCTCCTATTATTGTACTCTTGATTTTTTTATACTGTACATAGAAAATTTGTGTTATCACATAAATATTTTGTCAGTCTGGACCAAGTTGTTATGAGCCATGAGATGGGGGCTGTCTGTATCTGTAATTCCTGGGGGGGCCTTACCACCTTTCCGCAGCCACTAGATGTTTCCCTTAACAAATCATTTCAGGACAGACTTCTAGCAAAATGGAATGAATGTCAATCAATTTAGCTGTGATGAAGGGTGGAAACGTCAAAAAAGCTGGCATCACCACAATCACTAAGTGGGTCCAGAATTGTGTTCAGATGTCCTGTTCAAAATAACCATCCGATCTTTCACAAAGTGCTCCATCAGTAATGCAATGGATGGAAGTGAATGTGACAATATAATTGCGGATATTGCCAATGAAAACAATGTACCGGTAGAAATGAGATAGAGACTGATGATATCCACCCTGATGTTCTCATGACAGAAGATGAAATTTATGAACTGTTTCAGAATTTAGACAGTGATTGTGACTTTGAAGGCATTGAATGACTTTTCATATCAGTAAGTTTTTCATGTTACTGGTATTTGATGGTATTCAGTCTGATTGTTTTTGTGCTTCTACCACTAATTTGAAAAATGTATATTTATTGTGCTTGTATATAAACACAAACTCCTATATCAATAGCAGAAAAAATACAAAAATTCTCAGCCTATATTCTGAAATATACAGTATATCCAACTTCCACAGACACAATGGATAATATATACTCGTAGGCAAAGGTATAGTTTTATTGCAGATTCATATTTACAATGCAATACATATATTAAAGAAAACCTATGTGTTTTATATAACAGTATACACAAGCCATTAGCCATTATAGATCACAATCAAGTTCTGTCTCCACAATGAAGTATAAAAATAGACATCCAACATCATGTCTCTTGCTTTGATAGTGCACTTTGTTAGAGTATAACCTGTCCATTTCATAATGTTTCTCTCCCACGTGCATCTCTGCTACCTCCTGCTTGCCTTCCCTCTATTCTACCCTCAAGTAAGGTCTTCAACAAGGTGTCATGTTTTTAAGTATGTCCAAAATACTATATATGTTTTGTTTTTATTTCCTTTAATTGTTCTTTTTTTTCATTTGAAGTTATGCTAAAGCCTCTTTGTTCATTTCTTATCTTTCCATGAGGTTCTCCCATTTCTTCAATATATCCACATCTCAAAGACATCATTTCTAGCTGTTAGTTTCTATATAGCTTCTAGCTTTTTGTTCATTGTCCATGTTTCTGAGTCATAAATTAATAAAGAATAGATGTAGCATTTTATAACTCCCATTGTTAGTTTGTAATTTGTTTAAATGTCTTTATTTTCCACATGTCATCGAAAGTACTTTTAGCCATTCATATTCTCCCTTAAACTTATGTTTCAGATCTGCTATTATTTGTGACTATGTGTCTGAGATGTTGATAATGTTCTAATTGTTGTATCTCTCCACGTATTTTTATATTTAGCAGCTGTTCTTCTGTGATTTTGCCGATAATCATGGTTTCAATTTTTTTTTAAATGTTTATCTCTTGTCCATATTTTTAATTCTTTTTCTTGATTTATTGACTTTTATTAGTCTTTGTAGTTCATGTTCACTTTCTGCTAGGATTACAGGCCATCATGAAGGAGTTATTTAATTATGTCTTGTGTTCAATATTTCAGCATGTTTCTATGACCTCAAAAATAAAAACGTAAAGGTAAGTTAAGCTATAAACCAGTGTCACAGCACATGGTTTTCCCTAAGTCCTCAGCTGTCTCGCCAATATTTGATCAGAAACGCTCTGACACCTTGCACTAGCTCAATAGTGTTTGTACCATTTCTCGACCTTCCCGGATCATGAGTCATGGTACCCTACTTCCTTGCAGCTGGGTGAACCATAGAAGTAATTTTTATTTTTAGCTCTGAGCCGTGAATGAACTCAAAACCTTGGTCTAATGGTCATTGGGCAAGTGACAACACTACACTACAGTGACTTACACTTCAAAATTATTAGCTAAATCAGTTTTAGAAAATACTCATACATTCTAAGTCAATGAATCAGCATATTTCTGTGACTTGATAAGCAACAGTAATTTTTCTATGTTTTTGTTGAATTAATGATGCAATCTGTTTGTGATTGTCTAAAAAAAAAAAAATCAGTTGATTAGAACTAGAAAGATAGGTTCATGTTCTATTGCTGGTTCTGAAGGCTACCTTTATTACACACTAGATAACCCCAAGGTGCTTGGCTTGCAGTGTCAGAATGTCACAAATAGTTTGTGATATGCCGTAGTCATACTGCCTTGGTTATGTACAGTGAGAAAGCTAGCACAGAGTTCAGAGCCTTTGTCATTGCATGCATGAAGATCAGACAATATTTTGTAAATTAAACAATTTGGTGGCTGTTGGAGTGGGTGGGTGGGGGTGTTTCTGTATGCTTATCTACACCATGAATTCCAAGCGCTGAAATGGAATTATAGTATCCACAGTGTTGACTGTTTCTTCTTGAGGATTATTTTTCTGTGCCACATAGTGTGTCAACTTAGGAGTAGGCAATTCTATTTGAAATTGATATTTTGTGTTTCAACCTTAACTGAGGCACACACAAAATAAATAAATAAGATATATTCCATGATTTCATATAATCAAGTGATTCACAACAACACTTGCTACGACCTCGTCAACAATAATCATAGTTAAATAGCACCAATTATCCAAACAAAATTTCTGCAGCCTGAAAACTCATCAGTCCACCATTATCTTAGCCTCTCCCAAAGAAATATGTGGAACAATGCTCCAACAATTAATCAATGCTCCAATGACATCCCAATAAAACCTATTCAGAGTTATAAACTAATCCACAAATCATCTCAGTACAAGAATAAATTGAAGTAGTAAGGAAAAGGTATGTTGTATTAAAAATCTGTGACACACTATGCATTGTTACTAATGAGCTACCAAGCCAGAGATGATGAAAAACTTCTTGTCTAGTATTGCTTTCAGCACAAACACAGTATCTCAATCTTTATTCAGTGTGAGATCTGGTACCCGTTTACTGGTGGTGGGGTGACCTGTTTTTTGCACATACAAGTGACTCCAGCAAAAATTTATTTCAGACAGCATGGTCAGTGGATAAGTGAATTGGTCTCTAGAATACAGCTTCTCCCAAAATTAAGCAGCATCCATCACATCATTAAATCCAAATAGAATTATTGATTGATTATGAGCCGATGCAACTGCACTCCACGAAAATCCATAAGTGCTTAGTCTCCTCAAGCAAATATCGAATTGTATGCATACTGATGGTTTTCATGGCTCGCTAACTGAATACATTTATCATTCTGCCCCTCAGATGCATTGAATACCAAATCCCGCCGAAGACTAACGTGTCCAGCCATTGACACATATAAAACAGCGTCACAGTGCATTTCCATTCTCTGGACCACATCATGCTGGAAATCTAGTAGGATCATTGTCCTGCTACAAGAGAGATCCAGCGGGAGTTTGAGAATGAACGGTTAATTAAGAATAATACCAAATTCTCCTAATCGTATTTGAGATGCATCATCTATTATATTACACTCATTCATTACACATAGAAATTACCATATCCCCAAAATAACATGTAAAATCTATCATATCCCCAAAATAACATGCATAAATTATATCCTTACATATAACACACATCGTTTTCTTACATGTACTCAAAATAACAAACATATAGCACCCTATCCCCACAACATGTCACACATCATACCACTAGAGCATTACATACATGCATATATCACAGTCACACAACAGGTTACAGAGTGACTAAAATTGTAGTCTATTACCAACAACTAATCAATTTATAATCTGATTGACCTAACAAAGAATTCACTTGTGTGTTTACTATATCAAAGGAGAGGACACTATTATGGATGCAGTATTTGCGTGCAGGTCTTTTCCTTCCATAATATGTGATTGCTTATGATAGGAATGTATGCACTGTTTAAATCAGCATAATTTGATATCTGTATTGAAATTGTGGAGACTAGACGGCAGCACTCTGTGAATAATGATAAACATATTAAAATTATGTTTTGAAGTTGCTGAAGTCCATCTTAAGAGTAATTGTTGGTTTTGTAGTCTGAGTGGCAGCTGGTGCTACTCTTGTTTTGGCCTGGTTCTGTGCACTCTGCTTGAGCCGCACTGCAGCCTCTAGCCGAGGTTTCAGGTTAGCAGACATGTTCACCACTGTGCGGAAATGTTCTGGATACAGCCTTCCTACCTCTGTAACTCTATTGAGAACTTGGTCATTAATAGTGTGTCTTTCTTGGTTGGCCTGTTGGGCTGTACTTTCATCAAGCAACAGAGAAACTAATATGGGCACGTACATGGCTACCATGGTTATCCCTAGGAAAAATAATTTTGCAAGAAAAAAGTTACATATTTGAATCAGTTTTTATTATATTTAAATTATGCCATACATGTCAATAAAAATCAAACAAATGATTACTATGTATTGTCTATTTTCTGTGGTATATGTATTTTGTGTTAAAGTAAAAGTCCCATTTCACACCACAAAGACATAACGTGTTAGAGCAAGACTTTACTTTAGTGTATATGCTACTTGAATGCAAAAATCGGTCGATTTGATTGATCTTACAAATCAACATTTTTTTATTTGTTATTTTTCATTTACTTTATGTCACCTGCCAATAGAAAGCATGGATTAATCAAAGGTCAGTCAATTTATGTGACCAGATGTACGGCTCTAATTATCTGGAAAAAGCTTTGATTAAAACCCACATTTAACTATGATGACTGACAAGTTAAGAGTGATGTAATTAGCACCACACCAGCCACTGTTAGCTTCTAAGATTTGTTCTAGTAACAATTTCCATAAAATGGTATGACTCCAAAGCTATTTGGTAAGAAAATTAATATTTCCACTTCAACTGAGTTTCAAACAATGGGCAACCTGTGCATTAACCAATTCATAAACACAGATTTCTTTTGTAGTGGGTTTTCTGTTTTCAAAACCTTCTTCTGCCATCTTCAAATATCTTGGAACTACAAATATACACTGATGAAATTTTAATGAAACTTATAATTAAAATTTAAAAAATTATATCCATTGTGGAACTAACCCCACAACTTTTGCATAACATGATGCTCTTACAAACTGTGCTAACCAGCTGTTGTGAGTTTTAGAACTGCATTTAATGTCTCATTCCATCTATAATCTCTTCATCTTCCTTAAACTCTCCTAATACAAATCATTAACAAATCTTTTCATCCTTTTGTCTAACTGTTGTTGCTATGGTTTGTTAATTTCTTTGTTGCTTATCTTTTTACGGAATAAAGTAGTTGAACTCTCCTTAGTCACATCCTATGACATGCATCACGCAGATTACGCTGTTACCTCATACTTTGTGCTCCATTTTTGGTTCTCATTACACATTGTTGGTAGATATGTGATTTTAACATTTTCCAGTGCTACAGTGGAGAAAAACCACTAGCAAGTTCTCAATCAGCATCAACAACAGCAAATTACAGTCACCTGTTTTGAATATCTTGGTTCAACAGTAATGGGGATTGATATGAAGAAGTCAGAAGGAGGTTGGCTATCGTATCAAAGAAGCTGATACAAATGAAAAACATATGGCTGAGCTGCTGAAAAACAACAAAACTAACATTCCTAATAGCTTGCATATTCCCAGTGTCAATAAATTGGTGTCAATCATGGACAATCACCACCAAAGTGAAAAATAAAATAGCAGCATTTTAAACAAAATGTTAAATATTAATCCTCAGAATACCATGGACCAAATAAATCACCAATGTAGCCATCCTGAGAGAAATGAATTTAAAATAAAACAGCATGGTTCTTTCCAGAAAACTACAGTATTTTGGCCATATCAAATACCATGACGGCCTAGAGAAAAACTATAATAGATGATGGCAAGGAGACAAACAAAAGGCAGACCAAGAAGAAGTTGGATGTAAGACATCAAAGACCACCTGAACATGACAATAACAGAAGCAGGAAGACTGGCTCAAGATAGAAGTTTCGAAAAGCTGTGATGACTGCTACATCCTGTTCAGGATATGCTTGCTACCTGATGATGATGACAGTGGAGTCTCATTATAGTGCGTACCATATAGTTAAAATAATCTTGCTTAAATTATATTAAATTTTAACTATATTATAACAAAATTCCCCATAAAACACTTATCACAATCTATAATTATTTTTATTCTTAATTATTGTAATTGTATATAGTGAACTCTACATAAATATTTTGTCTGTCTGGACCAATTTCTTATAGTAGAACTCCACTGTAATACAGATTGACACTTATTATGAAGACTGTGACATCTTGAATTATCTAGTATGTCCAATCAGTTCCCAAGACCGAAGACCAATATCTTGAGTCCACCATCATCATCATCTACGATATCACATGTTAAGGAGACTTATGCATTACGTCCATCATTATTTATGGTGTGACATTATTGAGACCATTAGTGATGTCTTGAGTTCATCATCTATGGTATCACATTTTTTTTATGACTGCAATGTTTTTCCATGCTATGGAGACCAAGAGATGACGTGAGTATATTATTTTCTCCCATGTTCCCTGATATCTGCAATATCTAGAGTTCATCATTGTCTATGGCAATGTTTCACAACCTTATTTTACCATGTCCAATCCAAGTCTTTCTAAAATTGCCTCTCTATGTAATATATACGTATGTTTTTTATATTAAAAAATTGAAGTATTCCCTAAATGAAGCCCAATTACAAATAGCTTCCCTGGGAAGTTAAGAAGAGGATGATTTCCGCAAAATGGCAGTAGCTTTTCATCGTATCCTTAAAAATACCTCAGCAGCTAAGGGATTAGCATGGTTCACTAATGAACATAGCCAAAATACACACACAGTTTTTTTTAAATATCTAAATCTGTGTATTACATCTATCATTTATTTTCACTAAACAAAACAAATAATGTATACTCACTGCCACTGTCTTTCGCAAGCGCTACCAATTGTTCAAGATAGTCAAGTTCCAATGTAAGAAGTTGAATTTCATGTTGTGACCATAACTTACGACTGCTTGCAGCAGAATTGAGGTGTTCAATAATCAATGGTGCCAGAGCATGTATGTAAGGGATGGCAACCTGTTTGTCTTTTTGGTTCAAAATAGCCAAGAGTGCCTCCACACATTTCAGTTGCTCCTGTAATCAAATAGTATTTCTAGTACTTTTTTCTGAGAAACACAATCTAATGTACAATAATGATATTCTCTCCTGAGATAACTGTATTGATCTGAACAGATCACAGAAAACTACAATTTTTAGAATCTGCACAGGACACTATAGACTACAAGATCCCCACAAAAAATAGTTATCGAAACTTACCATGTCCATATCAGAAGTGTCCCCATACTCCAGAACACATTCTACAGAGGTCCACTCTTTGGTGACTTGAGGACAGAGAACTAAACCTGGCCCCAAGAGACAGATCTGGAAGTGAATCTGTGGGACAACCATAAGGTCCTCCTGCTGACAACTGAATTCATAGAGGCAGCCCTCTGGTATAGAATTCTGAGCAAAAGAAATTGATCTCAGAAGAAGAAATGCTGATTGTAAATAGATGGGACCACAGTACAATAAAATCCAATTATAACAATTTGGTATGACCAACAAAATATTTGTATACCAGAAATTTGCTATATACAGTATAAACAATACACATAATTGAAGTGTTGTTTGGGACTTTGAAGTGTTGTTAAACATGGAGATTTGTTATAAATGCATAATAAGTAAGACTTCTGTAAAACTGTATAACAATATGCAGGAATAGAAAACTTGAAGTGTTTAGTTTTACATATCACAAAACAGACCAAATTGACATTTTGACCAAAAAGGCCGCTTCCAAGAAACACAAATCAAACACAAAACAGAACATTTTAAAAACACGTAATATTTTGTCTCTGCCTAATTAAATGCTGATTGAAGACAGGAGAGATAGTCAAATACTAGAATGGACAAAATACAAGCCTAATGAGACAGTGCAGCTTAAAATAGATTGATTGAACAATAAACAAACAGTTGAATGTAACAAACAAATGATAGAATGTAACAATGTCTGTCAAAGTCTCAAGAATGTTTAATTATCCTCTTGCTTCCTAGTTGAATTTACAATGTCTGTCAAGGACATAAAATTGAAGTATATTCTGAAGGATATTGCTTTTCAACTACTGATTAATTTTTAGACACCACCAACACATCATTCATGCATGCATGCATACTACCTGCATTGACACACAGATGTGAAATATGGAAATCCACATAAACACTAAATAATCACCTTTGAATAACCACCAATCTCTTGAATGGATACCTACAGGCAAAAGAGTCAGGGGTAGACCAAAAGAAACACTCAGAAGAACAATACTTAGAGAAAGTAAAACAATAAATATCCATACTATTCAAGAACTGCACAGAATAGCTTTGAACAGACAGAATTGGAGAGATCTGACCGTTGCCCTATGCGCTAACCTCAGCGCAAAAGGAAAATGAATGAATCCCCTTTGAAAACATGTGCCTTTGATGAATATTGAACATAAAGTGTATATATTTTAAAACAAGCAATTTCCAGAGGAAAGAAACAAGCCAAGATTTTGTGTCCAGTTTTATGTACCATCTTTGGTCTAAAAGGAACTAACTAATACATCCAATAATATCGCCAGTATAATGTGGACAATTATTTTAAACAACAAGCAAGTTCAAGCGACTTTAGTTTGTGAGACGGGCCCACTCTAACACAAAGCAGATCTAACACACATACTTTGTACATATATTTCTCAAACAGAGAAACTACTAGAAAGTTGGAAGGACTTACAGTGATGTTACTTGATAGCCATGCTTGTTTGTAGATCTCTAATATTGGATGGAGCAAGTTTGGCGTCCCAGCTACCTCTCTTGGACAACAAGTGGTAAAAATGGACAATACAGAGACCAACACTCCAAGATCAATTCCGGGTTGTTCTGAAAGTAATTTTATTTGAAAACAGTGATGAAACAATCAGAAAATGGGTAAATATGGTTGTAAATTCTCCTAAACAATTCAGTTTTTACTGATTTTCCTAAATAATGTGCATCCCAATTATTCATCATCATCATATCTATAACCCTTCAGGGGTGTCAGTTTAGAAACATCAACACACAAATTCCACCATGCCTTTCAGTTCCTTGGTTTTAAGTGTGGAGAATTGCAATCCTGTCCATTCTTTAATATTATCAATCTATACTTTTCTTTGTCCCCCTCTTATTTTACATACTCAACTGTCTCCTGCAGGTTAATTTTGAAAAGGGAATCACATTTCATCATGTGCCTAAACCATACATGATTACAACGTTTTGCCACTGTCAGTTGTTCTTGCTGACCTGCAAGAGCATTTATTTTGTTATCACATATACATTGGTTTTATGTTCTTTATAATGGATGTGTAATTACTTGACTAACATTTGTTTTCAATAATCTATATGATAATTCGTGTTATTACTGTGTCAAATATACACTAGGACAGTTGTATGGGCAAAAAGTTTACATTGTTGTATCCATATCCTCGACATTATCTGTGTTTGAGCTTACATTTGGGAACATGTTATAAATTGTTTGTATTTGCCACCACTTTGAATATCATACAGGGAAGACTCATTTATCAAACATCCATATTGTTAGAAACTTTCTCTCCTCATTAAGAGCAATTCCTTGTTAAGGAGATCGAACTTAAATATGGTCAGAGCAGCTGAAAACAATATCTAGCCAAGTCCTCCTTGGCTCAAGCATGGCCACAGTCTGCACTAGCAAGTATAGGTGTTGAAGATTGAGGCAGCTATGTAAGAGGTGCACCACAGAAATTAGGTGCTACACACCAACACAATGGGAATACATTTATGCCTTTCCGGTGATGGACATCCAGATAGGGGTTGTGCTGGACCTTTACTGGAAATTTCCCGAATACTAAATAACTAAATGCTGAGGTAACAGGCCAGTTTAGAAAAGCAACACTGGAAACAAAATTATATAGATCTCTGTATGAGCTACAAAACATGATCAAGTTATAGGAGACAAATATTGGAACATTACAAATGAACGAAAGAAGAAACTTTACCAAAAAATGTACAATCCAATAATTATAAAATTCTGCATCATAAACCCCTGATGCAATTATTATTTATTAATTAAATTATAGTGTGATTATTATTAATTTCATCATGTAATACATATAAAATGAAAACTGTAAAAAAAAAGTGATCACCTGGATGTGCATACTGTAAGACAGATGATATTGCACTCTGTAAAAGTCTAGACCAATCTTTCTTGGCTGTTAAAATTTCTGAATCACTGTTCTCATTCTCTTCGTTACAGATGTTATGTTGACAAATTGTTTTTAAAACTGTTGTTATTGTGGCCACAACACAGGAGGATGGAGTGACAGCACTTCTAGCACAAGTCTCTTTCATAATGCCAGTAATTAGATGAAGGACAGTGGGTAGAATAGTTACAGCACCTGTTTTTATTTAGAATAGCAATGTAGACTATGAATAACTAAAATTATGTCAATATAATTATATAACTTTACTCATTTACTTTGTTTAAAAAAAAAAAAAAAAAAGGGCCCTTGGCGTTAATACATTCCTGAATGTTATTGGTTATAGACCAACATCATTACACTCTGGGCAGACCCATTGGTGGCCAGCCTTGCCAAGAAGCTGATGAAGGGTATGCATACTGATGGTTCCTGTGGCTCACTGGTTAAACCTTCTCATTCCACCCTGCAGATGTCCTGTTTTACCACCACACTTAATATCAAATTCTTCAAATCGAAGCTGTAATATTTTATTAATAGCTGTGTTTGCATCCAGCAGGTGCTCATGAAGCAGTTTCAATACATTCTCCTTATCCATTGTTAAGGCCCCATCTATCGGTGACTGGGATGTCGGTCTGTCTGCTCTCTCATTACCCCGACCACCAGCATGTCTTGGGCAATAAATACGCCAACGTCGTATTGGCCAATGTCCTGGAAGTTGGATGTAATTATAGATGCTGTCCCCTCATATTGCTATAGACCATTATGGAGATTTCACAGCATGAACTCAGAGTCTGATACAATAACTGCTTTAGTGTTTGATGTTTCAGAGACCCATTTGAGGGCAGCAGTGGTAGCCTCAACTTCCATTCTCATACTGGATGCAGTTGATCTGTATGCTCCACTGTTCTCGGCAATGACTCTACCACAATAGCTGGCGGTGAAGCTTCAGCAAGACTTCTTACTATGACGAAGATATCCATCTGTGAACACAGTGATATCATTATCTTCAGAGTTATCAGTAATCCACTGATGAATTTCCAGGATTCGTTTTTCTATTTCCCCAATCTCTACATTCTCTTCCAGAGTGATAATTAATTTGTGAAAGCCTGTCATGGTCTGATCGATTGGACCCCATTCTTCTCCTATTGGAAAGGTCCAAACTGTAGCAAAGTTCTAACAATTGTAGACTGGATGTATGAGAAATGGTCTATGACATACATGCCATCTCAAATTAATGCAGATTCAAGCTCTCATGTTCTGGTGTCCTTTAAAGGTAAGTTCCATGGCAGCAATCTAACATCGGGAATGAAGATAACACTTCACATATTAAGCTGCAGCAACTATTATGTGGGGTGGCCAGTTTCCTTCCTTGTTGTGTTTACCTTCCCCAACCCATGCATCAGGTACCCATTTACAGCTGGGTCAACTGGAGGAGACATCACATCAGGTGACATGTCAGATGAGATGTCAGGCGAGACATCACGACCCAAATTGTTTTTAATTCAGATGTCGTTTGGAACCTGGCACTCTGTAACTTGCAAGCTCACTATCAACTATTGTGTCCCTGACAACAATCGGCCATGTTAATTTCCCATCATACTTTTATAATAACAATTTGCTAATGTGGTCATCTCTGATTTTTGCCATGGTATTGAAAGCCCTGTAGTATATTTTATTTGTTCTCTTGACGTATGCAAGAAACACTGTGTGAACCTAACTTCAGTGACACCATTTTTCATGAATTCTTCATGGAGATGCTGATTTGTATACAGAAGATTTTGAAGGTTTCAGTGTTGTAGAAAATGTAGATCAAGGTATGGGGGTTGATAATATTTAATAGGGATGTATATGCTGTCAGTTGTGATGAGGACATTGCCGGGTTTTCTACAGACAGGCCTATGGATGACCTTGAAACTTAAGTCCTTTATGCGCATTTGTTTTTGTGATTGTCCCCATTGTCCATTTTGGTTGTCCACAACATAACACTGACACACACAAACAAACAACATCTCCAAACCATATCCAGCATCCACTTATCTCTAATGTCTTCAAATAAATAAATAATAATGCAATAAACAAAAAAAAGTTATGATAAAAAAAGCAAACAAATCCAGATAAACCAGAAATCATAAAAAAATGGCAGGAAGTTGTATAATTTTTCTCTGGGTTGCTACAGGTTAAAAAACTCCATAGTGAAGATTGATCTAGTAATCTATAATGCTATGATAGACAGGGCATTAAACAATATTTTAGCTGCATTATCTTTGAATAACCTTGTTTTTTATTGTTCATTCTCAAACTGCCAATTGAGTGCTCTTGTTGCAGGGCAATAATTCGGCTAGATTTTCAACATGATGTAATCCAGGGAACAGAAATGGGTTACGTCTGCATGTTACATTTTTTAAAGTTTGCACCAATGGCCGACACATCCAATTTCAGCACGTGAAAATCCTTTGATTATGATCTACAGCATGTGAATATCCTTTGATTATGATCTATCTTGCAAAAACCGCACTGAGCACATCGCACAGGAGTAGTCTTACAGCACTTAGAGTTACAGTTCCATCACACCTGAAGCACTGATTATTTGCTTGAATTTTCTGGATTATGAACTATACATCCTCATACTATGTATCTCGTAATCTGACCACGTAGAATATGTGCAGGATGAAGAGATTGGGACAACTGATAACATCCAAAATAATGTTGTTTTTCTATTTTAGAGATGGATCCATTATTCATTGAAAAAAAACTTGACCAGGACTTACAAATTAGTGCTTGTGGTTTCAGAGGTGTATGGAGAATACCAGACAATAATTTGAAATAAGGAGATGGAAGTTGAGAACATTATTACTGCCACCACATATGGCAAATTCATAAGAACAATTTATGGTAACTGGCGGTGTTTATTGTTGCTTCCATGGATCTACTTTCCTGGACATGCAGGTATTGGTGGTAATGTGATAGTAGACAGACTTGCATCCAATGCGACTACAGTTGGGATTTTAGAGTTTGGTAAGGGAGTATTACTATAGTTGCCAAGCAACTAGATATTGCCAAACAACTAGATACAGTCAACTTCCATTTATAACAACTTGGTCCAAACCAACAAAATATTTATGCACTAACAGAAATTCTCTATATACAGTATAAACAACATAGAAGATATATAATAGGAGATTTTGAAAAGTGTTAAAAAGGAAAATTTTGTTATATGTATGTGATACGAAGGGATTCCACTGCATTATAAAAGGACATGGCAATTTATGGCACATCTACACCTCAGCTGAAGGTATTTAGACATCAAATTTGGCCCAAGTAGAACTGGTAACTTTCTCACAGAATGAGGAGTCTGTTTAACGAGTGAGCACAAGGAACCATCAGCATGTCTGCTCTTTGAGATCTACTGAGGAAGACTGAGCACCCATGGGTCTACCTGGAATACTACAACTGGCTATCAAGAAATAGCTGAAATTATTCCAATCTTAGGTTGAACATTGCTTTCTTAAAAGAAAACCATTAATGTTATAATACAAAATAGTTACAAAATGAAAATATTTCCTTACCAATAGGAGAACACAGATTGACAAGGTCTACCATTAAGACCATGACATCTGCAATCAAATCAAATGTGCCTGCCCCAATTTTGGTTAGATGAGTTGGTGGCTGGAAGCCTGTGTTGGTGGAGGAAGGGTTGAGTGCTGGTATATGTCTTACTATTGCACACAGGCATACCTCAAGGGTAGCAAACACAACTGATGTTTCTGGTGGGAAGTCTCCATAATTGCCACCTTCTCCTATGACAACATTTAGCTTCTCAGATGAATGTTCCTTTTCTTTATCATCATGTGGTATATCTTGATTTCAAATGACAAAGACAAAAAAAGGGCTATCATCAATAAAATCTGCAATTATTGCACTGAAAACAAAATAAATTCATAGCAAATAAAACAAATCTAAAGCAAACAAAACAAATGTATATTATGTAAGCTCATGTGTACACTACTAAAAATAGAGACTACTGTTCATTCCAAGCATTTTGTTCAAATTGGATCAATCATATGACTAATTAGAACCTTACAAAGTACAACATATTGATAGAAAAAAAAGGAATATATAATGCTTGAACTAGGATTCCTAGGACAAGGTTTTTCATTTTTAAAAAGCTGATGGTGATATTATGTAACTGTTTGTCATGATTGGGGTAGACAAAATGTGATGCTGAATAGATGCGCAGCAAAATGATGCCACATCATTGACATAACAACCCTTCTTCACAATTACATTTAAAACATGATTTCTATGAGGTTCTAATCAGCATAATGAATAAACTCCTGATCCCTACTGGGCGTATGATTAAAGATGGCTAAGATGTAATCAAGATCAGATCGATCTCTGCATCATATAAATATCACTCAACTTAATTACATGACCATTTTTTGGTAGAGCATGTAAGTGAAATTGACCAACAACTTAAAACCACAACTTTTTAGGATCATCCATTTTACAGGAAAGATTTTAGAAGTTGCATGATTGCACAAATGTTGAACCTTCTCTTTCTTATGTTACAGTATGTTTCTTCTGAGCTATCTTTCATATCTAGAAGGTTCTAGAACTTGGTAGATGTGAATTGCTTTATGATGAAACTTTCTACTCAGAGAGGATCTACTGTAACAAGGCGATGTTAGACACTTTGTGCTGGTACTCAAATAGCAAGCTATTTGTTTTAGCTTTGAGCATGTTCCCAGCTGAAACATCATTGTGGCCATTGGAATTCACATGGCTTGCAGTAATATTACAGGAATAAACAATACAAAACATTCAGAGTTTGAGTCTGTAATTACTGTGCATTATCAGGCCCTAAAGGGGAGGAAAAAATGATTTGCGTGCCATGTATATCATTAGAGACAACTAAGGAGGTTTTGGGATGGAGTTGGTAGTCCTATCCCACAACTGGTCAAGGTAACCCAGAAACCTTGCTGGTTGGATGTGACAGGTTGAAAGGCTTAGATATTTCAACCAAGCTGTAAACCTGACACAATGCATTCCATTCTCTGCACTACATTCTGCTAATCTGCAAGAGTTTGATTAAAAAGAATGCAGAAGAAGAGCCTGTAAGACAGCCTAGTATTGATTTCACTATTAACCTGACAACTTCTGCAGAGCAGCTGATGCAACACAGCATCAGATACTGTTGATCAGTAAAATCTGCCATGTTTATGAAGGTTGGGTAATATACAGAATGCAAAAGTTTCTGGCAACCATGTTAACTAAATTTTTCTTAAATTTTTCACAGTCCTCATTAAATATATAAATCTCTAATCACTTGAGATGTTGTGCCTTGAAAGTAGGTAGTTGTCAGAGAAGATGTAACCGAGAAATAATATACTAGCATAAGTTGAAATTATAGCATTTAGCAAATTAAGAGAAGAGGAGAAATAGTTGATAAAAAAAGGAAACAAAAATGCACACCAAGCATGTTGCCATGATAAAAGTTGAAAAAAGAGGGCAAAAACATGCACGCTAAGTGTGTTGCCACAATAAATGAGGACATAAATGCATACCAAGTGTGTTACCGCAATAAAAAAGGACTCAAATGCATACCAAGTGTGTTGCTATGATAAAAGTAGATAATAGATTAATTATTACACAGATAAATAAAACATATCACATACAGTGTGTGTGTGTACTTTTGTGTATATAAATAAATAAAATACCAAGTGTGTTGCACTGTCAAAGATGGTAAATAATTAATATTTAATTCAAAATTTAAAACATAATAAGTATTTGTATAGTGACAGCAGGTCAAAGATGAAGGTAATATACACCAAAAGCATGGAGTGAATGGAGCAGCACCATTTGACAATAATTACTTACCTTTAAATTTACATTTGTAGCTCTCCAGATTCTCTTTGGCTGCATTAACTACCAGTCTCACAATATCCAGAGCAAGGCTGTGGCTCTCAACACCTTCTCTTGTTAAAATAACCCTACCAATAACACAAATATATCATTTTAGATTGCTGACTTTCAACTAAATTTCTACTATATATATAGGCTTTTCTCTGCTTTTACTGTAAGGCATCACAGGATTGAATGACAATTAATTTTTTTGCTATGACACGTTTGGTCGCTTGATATGCATATACATATTGTAACGCCTCAGAAAGTTGGTAACTTCTTTAATCCACCTTCTTCTTGGTCTTCCAGATAATACTGCAAAGTCTAAAACTTCACCCTCTACAAACACTCAAAAATACTTAAGAAATTAAAATAGTTAAACCATCTATGTCGAATGGGAGATGACTGAATAAGACAACACTGTGTGAATAAATGTTTCAACAAAAACGTCCAATGCTTGTATGTAGTCGGCATTTGATTTTGTTGTTCTATCATGTCTCATGTTAATCAATAACGAACCAAGCTCCAGGTAAAGTAAATATTTACAAAAATGGATTCAATAGCAGTTTAATGCTAAATAATACACCAGATCAATGTTTCGACAAGATGGTCTACTACATTGCTTGTAATAGAACAGTAACAAAGAAAATCACTGCTTTTGAAATGAGATGCTACAGAAGAACTATACGTATTCTATGGACAGCTAAAAAGACATATCAGGAAGTGTTAAGATAAATAAACATCAAAGAGTGCAGGCTCCTTAACAACATCATACAAGAAAGCTGAGTTTTTTAACTATATAAAAAAACATAACAGTATGGAAAGATTAAAAGCTGAAGGCAGAGTTAACGGCAGGAAAGATAGTGATGGTGCAGTGATTATCAGATTGTTTAAACATGTCTCTAGCTGCGGCAGGTCAACTTGCCTAGAATCGTGGATTGTTTAGAGAATCCATACAGAAAACTACATTCTGGAAAGAATGTCACATAATGATGAGTCTGCATTTGATTTTGTGGTTCTGTGTTTGTTTATCTCTATCTGGATAAAGATCTTTTGGTCAAAACGTCGACCTTGTGTATTGTTCAATAGAAAACTGCTATTTAACCCTCTATACATATATTTTTTTCTCCCCAATATTCACTTACCATATGCCACATAGATTTACTGTAGCATCCCAGTCACTAAATTTTAAACTCCTGGGAAGACTCATAAGAGATGGTAGGACATTAGACAGTTCTTGAAAGACTAAGAATCGGAGTAGAATCATGCCAGGAAGAAGAACCTAACGTTTGAGTTAGAGGAAGTAAAACAGCAAGGAAGGGAACTGGATACCCCACCTAATAGTTGCTGCAGCTTAGCATATGAATAGTTATCTTCATCCCCGATGGCAGTCTGCTGCTATGGGACCTACCTTTACCGTAGGAAGAAGTTAAGTGATAGGATCATCAGGCTCTTTCAAACTCCATGCCTCACAGTATACTAGCAATGGATGAGACTGGCATTTTCTTCTTATGTTCTCAAACTCCCACCAGATCTCTCCTATAGCAGGACAATGGTCCTACTAGATTTCCAGCAGAATGTAGTCCATAAAACAGAAATTTTGTCACTTTTTTATTTGTGAAAATATCCTGACACATCTGACTTCAGGTTAGACTGGTATTTATTGCCATGCATTCTGTTTTATAAACAGTGCACAGTTCTCCACATGGTTCTCACACTTACAAAATATTAACAATTCTCCACATGGTTCTCATACTTAACAATATATTAACAATTCTCCACATGGTTCTCACACTTACAATATATTCACAATTCTCCTATGGTTCTCACACAATATATTAACAATCTTCACATGGTTCTCACACAATATATTCACAATTCTCCACATGGTTCTCACACAATATATTCACAATTCTCCACATGGTTCTCACACAATATATTAACAATTCTCCACATGGTTCTCACACAATATATTCACAATTCTCCTATGGTTCTCACACAATATATTCACAATTCTCCTATGGTTCTCACACAATATATTAACAATCTTCACATGGTTCTCACAGAATATATTCACAATTCTCCACATGGTTCTCACACTTACAATATATTCACAATTCTCCACATGGTTCTCACAGAATATATTCACAATTCTCCACATGGTTCTCACACAATATATGCACAATTCTCCACATGGTTCTCACACAATATATTCACAATTCTCCACATGGTTCTCACACTTACAATATATTTACAATGATTACTAATGCTACCTGTGCATAACATTCAGCAGCTCTCTACTTAGAACTGCATCCTTCCCCAATTGTGAGCGTGGCCATGGAGATCCCAACAAAGCCTTCAATGCCTTCATGCAATGCTGGACAGTGATCTTGTTGAGCCGTGAGACAGAGTTACACAGAGCTTCCATGCTAATACCTAACATAAAAATTTGATGAAAACAAAATATTACAACATAAATATAGATTGTATGTTTCAATAAATGTCTGTTATTTCATCAATCAAGTAGTAGGCTGAGATACAAGTGGGAGGGGAACATCATGAATTGGATGTGCCCTCAATGTGTTGCGTGCAGATCGAATGATCGCTAGCAGATGCTGAATGTTTCTCTATGCGTCACAGAAGCTATATGAAATAAAGCCTAATATTAAAAAGTTGGAATGTGTGGACACATCATTCTGTAATGAATCAATTTTATCAAATTTTAAACTGATTTAAACTATTTGAATTAAAATGATTTAGTGTGGCAATCCCTGATCCAAAATTAAAATTCACTATCTCAACCAAACTGTTGTCTTTGAACACACACCTGGAGGTGAGATACTTAGGAATTTCATGGGAGAAGTACATGTAGTGGATAGTAAAGCTAAACTTTACAAATGTATAGGCCTATAGTACCTTAGTACCGGTATGTTTTCATTTCATTTATTTTAATGATATTAATTTATGCAGTTTTATTTGTAGTTTATTTGTCATTAACTCTTTCAACACGTAATTATACCTGGGGTTTAGACGTAATTAATTTTAGGCCAACTTTTTGGACCACAACATGATTTAGGCGCTAGCTTCCTGAAGACAAAGTATTAGCTATGGAAAGTCATATAAGCTGTCAAAAGAAAGATAATTGAATGTGAAATTCATATACAATATAAAAATATAAGAATTGTAAGAACAATAATACTTGTCATTTACGAACCAAACAAGGCCAATTTGGAGGGTATAAATGGAGTACCATTATAACGGGCTTACGTCCTTAAAGGGTGTCTGCTTTGTCCCGTTATAACGGGTTTACGTATGAATTGAGTTAACACTCATGTGTATGTCTAGTATGAATTAGTTTTGAGGCCCGCCCCAGTTGAAGAGGGAAAAATATACTAATATATCTATTAATTATTTTTAGTCGTAACTGTAGAGTAATGTATTTATAATTCTTAATTTGCGAGTACTTTTTGTTTAATCAAAAGTCCGCATTTTAAAGTTAATACGGTATCTACTTATTTGCTGTAGTTTATTAGTACAGTTATATTTATTTTGTACTGTAGACACAGTTTCGTACCTGACACTTGACAACAAGGCCAAGGTGTTACAATAGCTAGGCCTATTATTTTCCTACAGTCTAGGCCTATAGAATGTAGATGAGTAGGTATTAACTTAAGGGTTAAATCCATAAAAATAGCAGATCTTTGCTTTAAACTGTCAATGATATAGTATATTCTACAAATGTCTTTTCCTAACTCACTGAATCTGGAACATGTTTATGGTTAAGGGATTTCTGTTGAAAAATGTACCTGATCGATCATGATATGTTTAGGATGAGAAGCCAGTTCACTAATTACACATGCTAACACATTAATAGAAAAATATTTTAAACTAATTTCTAATCTGTTTACACTCCAAAATAGAAATGAGCTTTTAAAAAACCACAGTTCTATTTCAAATGAAGAGAAAAAAGCAAGTAAACAAATTATCTAATAAGCAGGAGGATCAGGTAAACAAACTACCTAATAAGAGGAAGGATCAAGTAAACAAATTACCTAATAAGAGGAAGGATGAAGCAAACAAATTACCTAATAAGAGGAAGGATCAAGTAAACAAATTACCTAATAAGAGGAAAAACCTGTCTTGATTCATGGACCTGGTTCTCATGTTAGCAGGAGCATTAGCAGCTTGAGCAGACACCCTTAGTGAAACTTTACTGGTATCTTTGTCTTCAGCAGGTTCTAAAGTTGCATGCTCAAATCCAGAATCATTTAGCCATATTGCTAGGCCATGAAGAATGGATGGCCATGATTTTCTATAGTGAGGAATGACAGCTTCCACTGTGTCTGGGTGATAGAATGCTCCCCCTTCAGATGGTAGCTGGTTTGAATACTCTGTGGATGTGAAATTATACTTGATGTGAATATTCCTAAATTTACAGAAAATTGGTGTCTATAGACTACTCAGTCTGTCAGTTCCTCTTTTGCCAAGTTTGGCACATAGGGCAGATGTCATAGTTCTCCATGCCTGTTGGTCAGTTGCTAGGGATTGCAGGTCTTGTGCATTTATGCCTGTTGATTTTAGTTCATTCATAAATGTTCTTCTGAGTGTTGTTTTTGGTTTTCCCTGTTTTATTTTCCCGTCTGGTGTGCACAAGAAGGCTTGTCGTGGGATTCTGTCTTCCTTCATTCTAAGTACGTGGCCGATGTATGTCCAGCAGCATTTTCTGATGATGTTCATCACGTTTTCTTGTTTGTCTCCTCTCTTAGTATGTCGTTTGATTTGAAGTCTTTCCAATTAGTATTTGTGATTTTTCTGAGGCATCTATTCTTGAAGGCAACTAACTTCTTATCAACTATTGCGGTAGATTTCCAACTTTCACATCCATATGTCAATGATGAAATCACACTTGCATTGAATAACCGCATTTGATGTGTTTACTTGCGATCTTCGATCTCCAGATGTTTGAAAGTTTGTTAAAGGCGTTGGAGGCCAGAGCGATTTGAGTCTTGATTTCTGATTTCGTATCCCCGTCTGCTGTTATCTTACTTCCCAAATATACAAAATTTGAAACGTTGTCTAGTATATTATCATCTAGTTTAATTGATTCTGTCGGGCCGGTAAAGTTCATGATTTTCTTTTTATGTGTGTTTATGTGAAGGCTTATCTGTTGTGCAAAAAATTTGAGTCTTTCTGTTTTTCTTGGAGATCTTGGTGTGTTGAACTCAGGAGAGCAATATCATCTGCGAAGGATCTAGACTATTCACTGACTGTAAAAGTAATCCCCAAGTTCCATAAATAAAATTATACTGGTTTTATCTGCACATAATTTAATTTTTCCCAGTATAACCTGCCAGCAGTTTTTCTCATACCATGATAGTACAACACATCATCATCAATGGCGACTCAGACTATGGAGATCATACATATAGCATCTCTTGCAGTGTCAGTCGTGTCAGCAAGCAATGACTACTATGGCTGTAAAGATTGAACTGTACAAATTCTTGTGCATATCTCCTGATGTTTTTCCAACCACTTATATTGTCTTATCTTAAAACTTTTCTTGCTAACATATTTTTCAGCAATGTGACATATTCTATTCATCAACAATGTGACATCTTCTTCAGCAATGTGACATACTTTAACAATGTGACATATTCTTTGACAATATGATATATTTTATTCTTTAACAATGTGACATATTCAACAATGTGACATAATTCTCATATAACCTTCCAAAACTAATGTCCTCTTACACTGTAATGAATGATATGGAAATGTATATCAGGTTTGTATTGATTGTGTCACCAGAATATTAAAATGTAGTATGGTCAGCATCATTTCATCTTATTAGACATCAAACATTTTATGTTTCTTTAGTATTTACCTTAAAATTCCTATTATTTCCCAATCATACTTCATTTTGTTTTCATAAAATTACTGTTGTCTTTCAGCATTTCCATATAAAATATACATGCCAATCACAAAAATACTTCATTAATTTTCCATCTTCCTATTTTATCCTTTTGTGCTTTGTAAGGAGTTAGAAGAGTTTTCTGGAGATGGTCTTTTTTTGTATCCTTCACATATTTTTGTTTCTGTATCCTTTTCATATTTCTTTAATCCCTCTTCTGTTGGTTGGCTTCTGAGAACTTATTTTTTTTCAATTTGATTCAGTGTGTATAAAAACCCAAATATATGCTTTTGAAATCCAAAACTATTAACAGTTATCAGATTGAACATTACAGGAGTATTCATGTTGGACCCAGCAATGCTCTCTCTCTCTCTCTCTCTCTATATATATATATATATATGTGTGTGCTGGGACTTACAGAAAATACCACTAAATTGTCTACACAATTTTTATTCATCTTCTTCCAATCATTAGTGCTGTCTGTATTAGTAATTTTGTCTACTGTATAAACTAAACAGATGTTTATATTTCTATGAATTTCTATTACTAACTCATTGAGTCAGGGACTCATTTACATGCTGTAATTAGGGAAAGTTTGGACTATGAAACTAAATATCAAATAATCTGCATCTATGACTCAAAATCTACATTAGATGAAATCCTTAAATTCCTTATAACTAGTTACTGAATGTTTTTATGATGCCCATTTCCAAAATGTTACACTAGTTACTGAATTTGTTTGTATGTGTGTGCTGAGTCACAAGAATGGTAACATTTCCACAAGCCATTAATGTTGTCAAAGGCAACTAAGGAGGTCGGACAAAGTTTCCCCCATGATCTTTGCTGTGATAAAGCCTGCTGAAACTCATCTGCAATGCTGGGAGAGAATCATCCCTTTTATTTGCAGAAAACATTGAGATTGCAAGAATGCCCTGGTAGCAGAGTAAACGAATATGTTACAGCTACATTGAGTCAGTCATCTATAACTTGTAAAAAGCATTGTAAAATGTTGCCCATCAAAAATAGAATGTTTGAGAAATACCAATCTAGAACTACTTGCTCAGGATTTTTTATCATCATCACTGAACTGTTATACCCATCTCTAATATATATATATAAGTAAATTTATCACATCAGTTACTAAATCTGATATACTAGTCAGTAAATTTATCATACCTGTTACTAAATGTGATATACTAGTCAGTAAATTTATCACACCTGTTACTAAATGTGATATACTAGTCAGTAAATTTATCACACCTGTTACTAAATGTGATATTGGTAGCATATCCTATTCAGGAGATAGTCATCAACCCAGCATTTTTTGGCTGTAGTGATTGGCAATACAAATATGTTCAGTAGCTTGTCATTGCTTTCTGAACGGCCCTGAATCTCAAATGTCTGTGGCTGGGACCTTGGTACCTTGGCCATCACAGACGCGCTCAGTACCACTTCACCACAGAGCCGGACAAATGTGATATGTCAGCATATTGTCACACCAGTTACTAAATATGATATACCAGTCAGCAAATTTGTCACAGCAGTTACTAAATGTGATATACCAGTTACTGGATTACCTGCAGGCAGGGACAGAAGAGCATGGTCTTTCAGCGCATTGAACCAATGGCGGCTTAAGTTTTCAAGTTCTGGTTGTACAAGACTCAGCAAACTCTCTCCACTGTGCTCACAATAATCATCTTCTTCCTCATCATTGCTGCTGGTGCCATTCTTTTTTATCTCTTTTTTCTGCCTTGCTTCCATCTCTCTGTCAACTGCTACAATGTAAACCTTAAGAAGACCCAGAAAAACAGAATAAACATACATACATACATACATTAAGTTCTTGATTTTTTTCATATTTCAATCTTACACTCTGACAAGTGTGAGGGTCATAACTGAAAATAAAATCTACATATAGAAAGCTTGTTGTGACTTTATGTAATGCTGCAGCATTGATTTGTCTAGAGGTTCCATATTATGTAACATTGCAGTGGTAATTTGTCTAAGAATTCCAATTTATATAACATTGCAGTGGCAATTTGTTTAGCAGTTTTACTGTATGTTAAATTGAAGCAGTACAATGTGAGAAACATATTCGAGGAAAAAATGAAATCCCAGGTACATATGGAGAAGAGAGAACATGAAGGGGTTGATAAAAATTGAAATAACATGGAATGAGACTCACATAGTATAGAGACAAATGGCTTGACCATGGCCTATGAGCACAAGGATGGATGTGTAAACACCTTAGAAGACCCAAAGATGTGATTGCCTTAATACAGATCACCCTTAATCAAAGTGTAGAAGAATCATCTATTGCAGTGTCCACATTAAGCAGGTGTTCTCTAAGAACTTCCGTGCATCTTCAATTGTGCATCATAAATTCATCAATTATAGGTTCACAACTATAATTATAAATTATGAAAATGATACTCTAATTCTGAATGAATATTTACCTCTGCCCACGCTCTGATCACTGCCAACTTTTCCATGGTTGAAGCACTCTCATTGTATAGTGGTGTCCTAGGCTTGCCAGATACTGAACCTAGTTTAGCCAGAGATGAGACTAGAAGTTGGTGAACTCTACGCAAATCATTCAAATCTCTTGCCACTCCACTTCCAATCCATTTACTGCAGACCTGTTTAGTAGTATAACAGAACAATGATTATGCAACACAAAAGTAATTAAATAGCTATTCTATGACATGTTCCTTATATTTATTCTGTGTGTCTCAAACTTCCATGTTATGGGGTACTGATGAGGATAATTTCATATCAGCATCAAGCAGATTTTTCTGTTGTGGGGCACTGATGTGGATGAACTTCATGTCAGCGTCTACCAGATTTGTAAGTTGTGGGGCACTGAGTATGATGAACTTCATGTCAGCATCTACCAGATTTGTAGGTTTGGGGGTAATAATGAAAATGAACTTTGTATCAGCTTCTACCAAATTTGTTTGTTGTGGGGCACTGATGAGGATGAACTACTGTCAACCAGGACCCTCATTGGTATAACAGTGCTCACTACTGCAACTGAGATCTTTCCATACGAAAGCAAACGCTTTAATATTGATGCTCCTAAACCACACACATACACTCAGATATGCAAATTAGTATATGGTGAATGAACTTTTTAAACTAATAAAACTTAACCCTTTGAACCCTGACCAACTGGCCCTATAAAAACCCCTTCCCTTGGGCTACTGAGCACAAAATACACACAAGGAACACCCCAACAGTTATTTTAACAGAAATAACACATAAAATTATGCTCTGTTATATATTATTTATTGACCTTGTGCTGTCCAGTTTTCTTGCTTTATGTGCCAGTGCTCCCAGCATGTAGAACTTTCTTTTAACCAAAGATAAGTAACTACACCAAAATGGGGTCTTTACATTTTTTTTTGATTTTTTATTGGATGTCTGTATACCATGGTTGGAAAGTCACTGACATGTTTATTACATTTAAAAGCACACACAGAACAAATTGTTATTGGCTGTAAAGTGCACAACATTTTTCAGCCTCTGTCGTGCATCAATACAATTTTGCCAGAAACTACTTTCCAGAAATAATTCTTAAAAAATAAATAGCCTTACTATCCGAAATATTAGATTCTGGAATGTTCTTAGACCTATATTTTCAGCATAGGCCTAGCTGTGCAGCTTGTCTTACTTTACACGTGTACGCAAACATGTTAGCAGAATTAAGATATTACTCAGGGGTATTTTTGTAAAAAGTTGAGATACCAAAACATCTATATCTTGGGGAAGCTATATTTTGTGCAAATCCTTGAACTTTGAGATCCTTGGTTCTAAGGGTTATCATTAGTGTGCATAAATTCTCATAACAATAAAATAACTTTCTCTCTTTTGATATTATACTGTCTGAAATTGCTATGAATCTTCCACCACATTCTGTTATCTTTCTTAAATGGTATATTAAGTAGGCATGAAAAATGTGTTACCCTCTGCTTCTTTTACCATTAAGTTTTATTAGGACATAATCCAACTTGTGACTTCTCAGAAAAAAACCAAAACATTTATGAAAACGTGACGAGCCCATACCTAGTTGCAGCTAATGGGGGCAACGCCATGATTACACAGATTTTCTCACATGTGTACAAAATAAAATGATGCTAGCCAGGGCATTCATCATTTCAGGTTAACAATGCATACCTCACAAGCTGCTGCTGTTACATCAGATGGTGTGTCCTGGGAAAAGGCTGGTCTCAGAGCAGCACCAACCTTCACATTGAATTAAAAAATAATATTTTATGTTTCAATATATAGCTATAATTATTCAAAATAAGATTGACATATTAAAAAAAATATAAGGCCGTTTTTAAGTCATGCAATCATATGGACAAACGGGGCCAACAATGATACCCCCAAATTGTTGCAGACTCATGTGATTGGATGTCTGCATGCAAAATGGTGGAAAATGTTTTCTACATATATACATACATACTCTCTATGAGACCTCTTCTCTAAACTTTGCATACGGCTGAGATTGACATTTTCTGTATATATGAAATGTTATAACAAGGTCTTAAGAATATCATGGACAGAAAGATGAACCATACAAACATCTGTGTAGACTTGAGCATAGAAGAAGACTAAACTATGAAAAAATGTAAGCTAACATATTTCAGACATATAAAGAGACACAATGGTTTAGAGAGATTTATAATGGAGGGAAAAGTTATAGGAAAGAGACCAAGAGGGCATTTCAAACAAGAGGCTTACAGAGTTATAGTGAGGACAACATTCTGTAAAGGACACATCACATATATAGATAGGATATAAACAAAATAATAACTAAGTTTAAGCCTAGATTTTTAAAAGAAAGCTCTAGAGGAACAGTTGTGGATTGAACTCATAACCTCAGGGCTCTGAGGCCGCCATCCTAGCCATATGAACACGCGCTCCACTGTACAGCTATAAAAGAGGTAATCCCTTATCATATTACATAATTGGGGTGTGGGGTATATTCTATCTGATAGCACTAATCATGAAATTTTTGAAGTTAGTGGATGCAGTACACTTTCTTGATGTGTTTACATTATTAGTTTGGATACCTATTTGTGCAGGAGGATTAACTGAAGAATGGCTGTTCTCAAAATAAATGATCACAGAATTTTTTCATGATAAACCAGTGTACTAGTGACTGAGTTAATCCCACTCTCATATAGAGCTATAGTTATTAAAAGCAAATTTCATACGTTGAAAGAAACAGCCAAACAAACTTATTTGGTTGATACAAATTTAAGTATGGTGGACGAGACAATGTACATGTTCAGAGAATGGTAGAAATGGGAGAGACTAGAGGCGATGGGAGAAAGTGCTACCTCTCCAGAAAGATCAAAAGAACGCGTAATCAGCAACTGACTGAGACACTGAGTGTATACTCTTTTAGATGGCTGGCGGAATGGCAAGCAGAGCATATATGGGAATGCCCCCTGAGCTGTGACGCTTGTTACTAATCAAGAATCAAGTATGGAGAAAAAAATATAGTCCTAATTATTGCACACTACCAAAATTAAATAAAAAGGATTTTGTAACATATAACAAAAGATGGGGAGCAGTGTTAGATATCTTATACTACTAAACCTTAAAATTTGTAGATGTGGTGGTCAGCTCTCTTCCTTATCTATCCAATAAATAAAACCATACAATCTATAAGTCTTACCTGAGCCTGGTACTGCTCAAGGATGACATGGCCTGGAAATTCTGGCTCTGGAACAGTTTCAAACCGCTGAATGACTTCCTGTAAAGAAATGCATAACACAAACTTGTACATATCCAAAATACATCTCAAGTACACATCTTTCACCCTGGTGCTTCCAACAAAACTCAGTATACTAGTCACAAAGAAACTTTGCATTGTGCTATGATTTGGGGTGATTATATTAAGGTCTGTCATTTTTATACTCTTATTAAATTTCCTAAAGTGAACATAACAAATAGTCACTATCATTTGTGATGGACGAACAAGGGCTTTCATATTGGTGTGGTGACACATGGATGCGACTGAAATGGAAAATGTATACAAGAAATAACCATTTAACTACTTCATCCATGCACTCTTCCAGAGGATGACTTTTTCTCATCAGATGGATAGAAGCAGCATTGTTTGAGAGGAAGGTGGCACTAAGGTGGTTGTTGGTTCTCACTGCCCGCTGCAGTACAGCAAGATCTACCTCAGGGATTTCTCTTCTGTCTTATTTAATGTGTACACTGTGGCAATCACCCATCAACTACTTAACAGCAGAAATTACTAGTGCATAGCAAAGCTAATTATAAAATATTACCTGGGAATGATGATCAACAAAATTAAAGCTGCAGTAACATGGCTTTATCTCTACAATGTCTTATAAAAACTTAAACACAGAAACTGGAGATGAATGGACATGATGGAAGGGCTGAGTCAGTCAACTACTTAGGGGGTGAGGATTCATTCAGTGTTACTTGGTTTGCAAGGGAAAGCATGAGCACACAATTACACCATGCCACAAGAGCTGGTGCTGTTTTCTGTTTGGATGTCCTACCCATAGATAGATTGCTATACTGGCTCAAGTGTTCTATCAACACTTGGCCTCCACCACCTGAACTGTCCACTATCTGATTATGCCTACTCTGCAGCTTTCATCCCTGTGTCCATACTGTAGCCCACTGTTTAGTAGTCCCTACCAACCGCTGGCTAGCTGTGGATGGTCTCTGTGACAACTATTTATTGGACTCTGTTGTCTCCTGTGTCAACAGGATCGTCACATTATGCAAACTTGTGTTGTCAAAGCAGTGGGGAGTATGATGATAAATATCAGGCCAAATGCAGGCTGGCTGAATGACCAGGATCATGAGCGCAGTGATATCTGGTCTAGGAAGGTGACGGTTAGATGCAGTTCTTCTTGGTTTTCTCAGAGCTACCTTTCAATCTCTGCATGTACAGACCACACCTGGTTTCAGGTATTGCAGATTTGGTGTGAGGATTGATGATAGCCTATGCTTCCAGGAATATGTTTATCACAGGATAACAAAACCTCAGAAAGACATTTACCTTTGCGAGTGCTAGTGAATCAGTGAACCCCCATGATCTGTTATCACACACTGCGGCTTCAAGTTATTGCATATGCAGGAGCCACTATCACTACCAGTTTCATGCAGATAGAATATGTGGAGAGAATCGAACGAAGTCACATACATCACCTTTGATTGCATCAGGGATGTACACTGCGTGACAATGAGGTTTCTCCTTGCCTTTCCAGGCATGACTCTCTGGATAGATGGACGTGATGAGTCTATGCCTAGTTGCAGTTAATGGGGGCAAAGCCATGATTATACAGGTTTTCTTACATAAAACTTAATAAAAATGTTTACTCATTGTAAACTAATAGAAATGATTTTGAAAAAAAACATGATGTAATAATTATTACACTTGACATAGTGTAACTTTTAACAAAAAATTATAACACATTTAAATCGTTACTATAAAAAACTAGTAACACATTCTGTTCTAGACAAATTAGTAATGAAAATTATATTACAATGTAACATGAAGACATATTTCTGTTAAGTTTTAATTGGTACAAAATGGAGATTTTTACAAACCTCCAATGCAGCGAGGCCAACCAATCTCAACTGGTTACTATCTGATGTGGCAGCAATAAAAGACATCTTGATCAAATCACTCAGGTAGAACACTAGAAAGTTATCTGAAGAGAAATATCAACTCACAGATTTGAAACATGTTTATAAACATGAACCTTGTTAGCTTTCATGGACATCTATATATATATACATAGATGAAGCAAGGTGTCACAGAAAGGGTCAGCTGCTATCAACATTACTCAGCATTTCATGTACATTATTTACCATATCCTTCTATGGAATAGTGCTTCGTGCCGATACACAGCATCACTCATCTTGGCTTATGTCACAGATGATTTCACGCTTTGCACATACTCATCGACTAATGAAATGCATGGATAAAGTTGAATTTACCCAGATAATGGATGTTGCATGAGATCAGTACACAAAACTATCCTGAAGAAGTATTTGTTTTATAATTATACTAGTGGGAATTGGTTCAAGACAGAAAATTTGAAAGGAACAAAAAACCACAATGTGTGACATGTACTTCATCCATATATATATATATATATATATATATATATATATATATATATATATATATATATATATATATATATATATATATATATATATATATATATGTGTGTCTGTGATAGGTCTGAGTATTAGTAAGCACCTTTCCAGACAATAGTACTATTGTTGTGCTACAAGAAATATTATCTACAATCCATGGCGATGATGGATGTGACTCACCAGATTCATTTGAGCCACAAAGAGTCTTCCACAGTATGTACAAGGAATCACGGGCCCACTGGTACCATCAAGAGAAATTGTGTGTCTTCGTAGATATGCAGCCCATGAATTAACAATCATTTTTTCCCTGTCTATATACCATTTCTGATCTCTCCAATTCTCCATATAGTAGAACTTTCGATATTCTACTATATTTCATTCTCCTACTGTTTCCCAGTGATCTGAGTTTTCACAGGCAATTATGTAGTATTGTCTGTTCTTTTCAATAATCAGTATTACTGACTTTGTCCTGCATCCTAACTTCAAGACTTCTGAGTAGGTACTGAATGTGAAAGCACCTTCATGGTTGTAAAAAGCATGTTTCAAGAGAAGAGAGAAATATATTCTAAAAAGGGTGGGGGAAGAATGAAAACTTGTTTTATGCCACTCTTGATCACAAACTCCTCTGAAGAAACACCATCAAAGTTTATATACTATCAACCATTAAAAACACATCCACATGTTTTCACACGAGCCACTGCAAATGCTGAAATTAACTGACACTATTTTTTTCACATTTAAGAAGCATTTGCTGAATCAAATATGCAATACTTTTAAATTTAAAAAAAAAAAGCAGATACAGATGGTAAGAAGTTGTCTACCCTTGGTGTAAAAATATTTTTTTCATTCAGTCATCACGTCAAAGCTGTCATTAATATTGGGTGATCCCCAGCAGCATCAATACAAGCTTGGCATTAGCACCCCATGCTATTGCAGAGTGTCTAGAAAAATGTTTGGCTTATTGCATTTCATTCTGCAATGAGTGTTTGCTCAAGATGGTTGGTTGGTTGCTGATCCAGCGGTCCATGGACTCATGCCCTTTGACCTAATGCCATTAAATGGCATTATATTGCTGGGAAGTCTGTGGATTTTCAGCGCACCTCGGGACAGAGCCAGAGAAAAACTATCACGCCTCCAGAAAGGTAGGTTTCAACCTATGCACTGCTCTTAGCCACTGTAGCCAAGATAGGGTTCACTGTGCTCATTCCCTGCCACTAATTGACTACTGGTTATGCCGAACTTCTCTATTGCTCCGGGCATGCAACCAAATGTTCAAGTCAAAAGGATTGTCACGTCCTGAGTCACTGTGCCTCTGTGATGAATTTCACCCATAGGAAAAAACAGTGCTGTCAGTTTCCTCCTCCCCAGTGCTGCACAGTATATCTCTGGCTCCCTCCCAACCACAGAGGGTGCATACATATACATATATATTCAGGTAAAAATGAAACACATTTCAACAAAAACATAAAAGGATAATTGTATAGATGATGTGCCATGAAGCTTCGCTAAGAAGATAACCTCAATATAACGGCATGTCATCCACTAAGGTTTTCTGTTGCATGGGTGGTATGTCTAGTGGGCCATTGGTGAGACCCACCGACGCAACCATATGCGTGTTTGCTCAAGATCATTCACATTGTTGATGTCATGCTGCCAGACCCTTCTGGTCAGTTCATCCTAAGTGTGTTCAATTGGGTTAATGTCAGGAGAGTTGTACACATTGTACTAATGTTTGTCTGTTGTTTTTAATTCAAAGCTTATTAGTAAAAACATCCTCTGTACTTTTTTTCTGTTCTTAAAATACTGTTTTATCCATTAGAAACACAATACTTTACCTGTTTCCAATCAAACTAGATGTATGCTGAATACATTTGTATAATACCTAATAAAAAGTAGAGATTTGAAATTTCAAGTACTAAAGCTGGGTTGTGAAAAACTCACAATGTAACACATTCTTTGTAAATCATTACCAATATTAAACTAGTCCTTAATTGTCAGAACTGATCTAGTCATTTAGTGAAGTACACTAAGTCCTTTACTGATATTAGCCAAACTAAACCTATCACTAGCACAAGATCATAATAATCTATTACAGCAGCCATATGGCTTGACACCTTGCCATTCAAATATAGCATAAATGGATACACATTATAAGCAGGACAAATTCAAGGCTCACATAGCAAATGACTTCATTATAGTTAAGAAAATGTGACATAATATAGAATATCTCACTTTTGCCAGTTTTCTCCTTCAGTTCCTTTGCCAACTGCAAATCAAATTGTCCCTCCCCTCCTTCACAAGCGGTGATAATTTTCATTAAACACTCCACAGCAAACACCCTCGTTGGCCATCTGTAAAATGGTAGATAATTTTGTCATATTGTAAAGTCATATTGCTCATGTACAGTCAATTTTGTCATATATGTAAAGTCATATTGCTCTATACACATAAAAATAAAATGTGTGTGTGTGTGAATACCTTCAATTATACATGGGATATACACAGTTGCAATCATCACATATTTCTATTACTTAGATGCTTATTTTCTATTATGGAGTATAAAGGAATGTTTATATTAAAAATATTATTCTGTGTTCATTTAAAAAGTAAACTAGGTTATTAGCGATTATCTGAACCAATGGCAGCACACTCTGGACATACCCATAGAAGCTCTGTCTCGTACAGTAGATAGTGAAGTGTATGTATGCTGATAGTAGTTGTTGTGGCACATTGATTGTATATTTTCCTATTAGTAAACTATGAGAAATTTTAATTTTGACAGCAATATATGAGAAATTGAAGCACTATACAAAGTAGCAACTAGTGCTGTTTTAATTAATGGGGATATTAGAACCTTCTCAAAGCAACTGCAGGGATTCAACAAGAATGTATATTACACCAGTGATATTTAACTTATTAATGGAACACATCTTGCAAGTGACACTATAGAACCATTAAACAATAATTTCAATTGGTGGCCACCCAGTGTGCAACTTGTAGTTTACAGATGACATTGATCTTATGGTTGGTGGTGAGAAAGAACTTCAAGGACTTACTTCTAAACTTGAAAAGAAACTAGCAAAACGTATGGTATGTAAATAAACGTAGAGAAAAGCAAAATAATGGCAAAAAGACATGACAACACGACTCCTGTTAACATCTGGGTGAATGGACAAAAACTAGAAGACATTGATACCTAGTTAGTTGTTGGATCATCATTATTGCACTCTGGACAAGAACATAGGTGCTCAGATCTCTCCTTGAGTGTAGCCGCCATTACATGTTGACTGACTGTCCCAGTACGCTGTTGATTGACCATCATTCTTTCTTGTCCACGAAACCGCTCCTTTCTAGTGACACCACATTTAAAACTAAATTCCCTTGTTCTAGTCATGGAACAAAAGTCATCGTCACTTATACAGTCATTTGTTTGTGCGTTTTCCCGCAGGGCGTTCAAAATATCAATAATCAAAGATATATGGTAATGAATTTTTCTCTTGCCTCTAACAAATACCAGGTATTTGAACTCATGACGGCATCTTGAATGGGCATCAATGCACATAGAATGTCACAAAGTACCCTCTTAAACCAAGAAACTTTGGAGTCCTTTTGACAAGTAATTAGCAGAGAGAGAAGTTAATGGGCAACTTTATATGATAATATGGAAGAAAACCACTAAGAAACGATTAAAACCATGAACATAAGTTCCTAATAAAGATCAACATAAGCTATTATGGAGTTCTATTATTGCTTACATAATATGTTCGTATGATGATTGGCGATCATGATTCTCCCAATAACAACCAATGTAGAAGAAGAAACAATAATACAACACACGTGCACCGCAAGACCAACAAAACCCCCTACCACTCACGCACGCACACGCACACAATCTCTCTCTTGCATGTACATTTTACCTGGGAGCAACTGATGGGTGAGTTATATCTGGTTCAGCAGCTTTGAAGGTAGCACCAATATCATCTCCTTCTTCGCCATCATCATCACCTTCACCACCATCATCTATCTCATTATCTGTAGTAGATGCATCTGTGAAAAGAGCATGCCAAGATGAATAAAAACTTGAAGAATTTGTATAATAAATAATTTTTATATATTGAAAAACCTAATAAGATTTTATTACTGCAAAATGAGCAAATGTTTTTACACTTTTTAAATTTTTCTTCAATATCAGAATAATGATTATGCACGTATTGGGAAATCCAAGCATAGTTTATCCATAAGTGTTCAGCTGCCTATTCAGTGACTGAACAGAAACTACCTGACTAGTGTCACCTAGCACATTTGCTCAGTAGCATTGGTTACCTTTCCAGAGAATCTACCTTTTTCATAGTTCATATTGTTTAATCATAATCAGTTTTTGAACTACACGTTAATTCGACTGAGTTGGAATTTATGAGGTGTGCCTACTATCCCCCTACCACTGTGCTGACAACTGACCATTACTGAAGACCTCATCATCATCATCAGATGCCATGCTGGCTGGCGTAGGCGGTCATGGTTCTCCACAGCTCTCTGTCCACAGTATTATGTATCAAAGTCGTTGTTGTTTTCTTGCCGTGCCAGGTTGTCAAACTGTCTAATATTTTCTCACGTTGCCCTCTGTCTCTGTTGCCTTCGATTTTGCCTGTTGTGACTAAGTTCTCTAAACCTGCCTGTTTCATGAAGTGGCCAAAAAAAGAAGATAGCCTTTTTCTTATATTGTTGATTAAGGTCCGTTTCACATTTGACTCTTTCAACACCTCTACATTAGTTTTTCTGGCAGTCCATGGTATTCTCAGCATTCTTCTGTAGAACCACATCTCTGTTGCCTCTACTTTCCCACTTTCCAGTTTGTTTATTGTCCAAGACTCGCACCCATATGTTAGTATAGGGGTTATATATGAGGCGTGTTCAAATGAAAACGGGACTTGTGGATTTATTTAAAAAGTATCATACGCAATTTAATATTTTCAACGGAATTGAACAAAGCAACCACTTGTGAATAAGAATGCACCTGGGTTCATCAGAAAAAATCTCCGTATGCATTTAGGCAAGCATCCCACTGTTTAGGTAGACGTCGAATGCCGTCCGAGAAAAAGTTGCGTGGCTGTTCTCTGAACCATGTGGTCACCGCTGTCTTCACGCTGTCTTCACGCTGTCCCTTTAGTGCTTTCTTCAACGGTCCGAACAAATGGAAATCACACGGGGATAAATCGGGACTATAGGCTGGGTGATGAAGAACTTCCCAATTCTTCTTTGCCAATGTTTCCTGCACAATTTTTGCGACGTGCGGACGAGCGTTGTCATGGAGAAGAATCACACCTTGAGAAAGTCTGCCTGGTCGCTTAGCCTTGATGGCCTTATGCAGCTTGTCTAAAGTGTCTTTATAATGGGCGGCATTGATGTTGACACGTCGCAAAAATTGTGCAGGAAACATTGGCAAAGAAGAATTGGGAAGTTCTTCATCACCCAGCCTATAGTCCCGATTTATCCCCGTGTGATTTCCATTTGTTCGGACCGTTGAAGAAAGCACTAAAGGGACAGCGTGAAGACAGCGACGCAGACGTGAAGACAGCGGTGACCACATGGTTCAGAGAACAGCCACGCAACTTTTTCTCGGACGGCATTCGACGTCTACCTAAACAGTGGGATGCTTGCCTAAATGCATACGGAGATTTTTTCTGATGAACCCAGGTGCATTCTTATTCACAAGTGGTTGCTTTGTTCAATTCCGTTGAAAATATTAAATTGCGTATGATACTTTTTAAATAAATCCACAAGTCCCGTTTTCATTTGAACACACCTCGTAGCACTGCAGAACTCTCTCACCTCTAATGACAAGGTCATATTACACAGTATATTTTTCATTTTTCTGAATGTTGTTTTTGCCTATCCTATTCTGCATCTTATTTCTGTTGAACTTCTTCCATCTGCTGTAATAATTGTACCTAGATATTTGAATTGGTGGACCTGTTTTAATACTATATCATTCATTTGATCTTGCAAGGTGTGTTATTTTGTTTCTTTGAAATAACCATTACTTCTGTTTTCTTGATATTTAGGAAGAGGCCTTTCTCTTTACTTTCTGTACTGAAGACCTGTACTTTCTGTAAAAAAAAGTGTTATATTATTTATAATGGTCTACCAAAATTTGCTAGCATTTACTTATCTCTTGCATATTACTTGTCTTACACTGTACAAAAGATAATTATTGTCTTTACTCACTTGTCACCAAATTTCTAATACATTTCATGATGTTAAGCATTTTGTTTCAAATTTGTATATTTTGAGAATGAATACAGAAGAAAAAGCAATTGTGTAACATCTATCAATTGAGTAAATCTCACAATTTGTCTGGTCAAAAGAACAGCAAAGTAATATAAATCATATAGTTATATTGTACATAAAAATAAGAATTTTTAACTCAACTGACATTGAGTTTTAAACTTGCTTAAAATTATTAACTCATACATTTTAATACTTGCTAGTTTTCTGGTTTTAGCAGTTATTGTAGTTATTTTTATGCATTTGATACCTTTGTAAATTGTCAGTACATTTTAGTGTTGATGTTCCCTGATGACAAGCTCTAGGAGCTTTTAACTACAGTTTAATTCATTGAAAAAATCCATATCAGCGTATGACTACGACAGAAGAATGATGAAGTTGCTAGTTCCATCAGATTGATAACATATGCTTCAAAGATGTTATGAGCTAGTGATAATTTATCAGTGAAAATTATGAACGTACTTTTATTCATTTGCAATGTCATTGCTGATGAAATTACTGGAAGTGTATTGAATCAGAACAAATTTAATGTGTTAAGAAATGTTTTTTCTCAGAACAAAAATGGTACAATATGAGATGAGCTCACATAATTTAATGGACCAAAATAGAGGCAGATAAGTAGTGTTGGCATAAATATTACCTTTATTATTTCTCTTTAATCCAGCTTGCTAAAGGTTAATTTTATTACATAAGTTAGTACCCCCTCTGAGTAGAAGGCTCCCTCAATAAGCATTGCACTAAGCCAAAGTCTCCTGGGTATGAAAGAAGGATCTGAGAAACCAGTGCACATAGGAAGTAAGAGCAAGTTGCCCTCAATTCTTGTGGGTAGTGAACAAACAAACATTACATAAGTTGAGACTGGATTATCTAAGATGCTATGTTGTTTGTTCATGATTTAATGTGCTTACCAGTTGAGGCTGACAGAACATCTTTAAGTAAAGCCAACCATCTTCCAAGATTGGCAATGGCTAGAGACTGCAACAGTGAATCTATGGTGTCTCTCAAGTCTGATAAAAGCTGACCATCAGTTTCAGTATCCAACATTCCAAATAAAACTCCCTCAAGTCCTGAGAAGTAATAGCTGACAGTTATTAACAGAATAAAATTGGTGTGCTGTTCAGAGTTGCCAGATAGTAGAAATTGATATGAGTCAAATATCTAGTAAAATATGACCAAAAATGGCCAAACTCCTAGCTTTTAACACATTATCAAATTGACCAAAAATATTTTAAAAAAAACCAAAATATAAATTTCATGGCTACTTAAAATTAAAAATAGACAAACTTGGCCATCAAATGACAAAATTCTGACAACTCTGGTGCTACTAACACAAATGATACAAATATTAACCAAAATTCAAAATATTTCACATTTTGAAATTCTTCCTAGAATTATTCAGACAGTGATAATTACAAATCAATATGATCGTCATTAAAAATGTACATTGACACCACACAGACAGGATAATAAATAATTTTGTTCCAATCCAAATTGTAACTTTCTCAGAAAGAAAATCCCTTTCTTTTTACAAAAAACAATGTCTTTTTTCACAGACAGTGCTGCCAAACAAATCCAGAGTCTGGGTCTCAACATGTGCAATTCCCACCCACTCGTCTTATCTGCCTGTGATGGCCTTCTAATCCTTCGACAAGCACAGTTTTTGACTCTTTATCACGTACTGTGCCTTTACTGAGCTCAAATTTCTCTGTACCATCATGTTGGGCAAATGTTGTCAGTTGAGTTGCAAATGCATTGATTATATCTATCTCAGATGAGGTGTTTCGCTGCCAGTGAACAAATCCCTTGTAAGAAGATGATTCCATTGTTAAGTATGTCCTTGGTATACACAATGTTCAATGTTCTACACATGACAGTGTTGGGCAACAAGTGCAACTCCTTGAATTGAACGTGTTGCTTTTCTCTCAAAGATGAGAACTTGCTTCCAGCAATGCTGCCATCTGAGCCTCAACATTGGATAAATATGCGATTTTGAACAAGATGTGCTCCCCAACATTGTAAGACGCTTTTTCGTGCATAATGGGGAGCATTTCTTCACAGCTTTCTTTCATATAGAGGAGTTCTGGCTCTACGTTTGTGTGTGTCATGTTTAAACAGGGCTCTTACTTTGTTTGAGAAAGGTCTGTTGCAATGAGATGTTTATCATATTGACTTTTGTATGTTCTTGTCCATGAACACCACTTCAGAACAGTTTTATACTGGATGTTTGAGATATCATTGCAACCTTATTACCTTACACAGTGCTGCCCTCTAGTGCATGCTGAATGCTCCATGGGCACTTGGTTTGTACTCTAGATGCTACTATATCTTAACATCACTTTCTCATATTGGGAAATTTGACATTGGTCATTCTTACTATTATCATTTTCATTCTTCTTCTTCTTCTTCCTCAGCGTTCATTCTCAAACTCCAACTGGATATCTCTTGTAGCAGGACCATGTTCCTATTAGATTTCCAGAAGGAGGTAGTCCAGAGAATTGAAATGCGTTGTGTCGCCGTTTTATTTGCGCCAATGGCCCGACACATCCGTCTTCAGCGGATTTTTCATTCAAGATGTTACATTCTTGCTATGTGAGTGTCGCTGATTGTACTAGCTGAGAAGTGCCACAGATATTGTTGTCTATAGCCTCATAGCCCTGTATATGACCACTAAAGTATTAGCGAGATGTACAAGAGCTGCTATAGACCTATTACCAGAGTGCATAATGTGGAGGTACTTTTAGGAACTTCAGATATAGACACATTCCAGGCTAATGAAAGAAGAAAGATCTTGGTATCTGCTAGCCCTGTCAATTGCATGAGAGCGATGCAAAACTCTTTGCACTCTATTATACATAAAGAAACGTGTGTTTTTAATACATTTGTGATATACCTGTCTTTTTTTTTTACCTTTTAAAGAAATGGATTAGCTACACTTTTTTGTGTTCTTTGTGGTTGTAATATTCATATAATTTAACTAAAACATTTGGTTATATCCGAAATAAAATTACTTTTAATCAAATGACATTGTATGAATCTATTTTATGTGACTGTATAATATAAAGAAAATCACTGAACAAAGATACTAAATAACATAAATGAAGATTTTTATTAACCTGTTTCTGCAATATGTGAGCTTGTCTTGGCATCTTTTCTTGTGCCAACAATAGAAAGAGCCAAGGAGCTGACATCACAAGCCTCCCTGGTAGCCAGCTGTCTCAAACAAGACACAGCAGCTCTACGCAACAAGAGGTGTGAACTGACTAAATTTTCCTGCAAAAGTAAACATGGATATTATCTGTTTTTATTTTTCATTTAAAAAAGTATTTTGTGTGTGTAGACTACAAAGCTAAAACAAAATCCAAATTAATAGTTAAGTAATTCTCTATGTGATGTTGCCAATATGGCTATCTGTAAACATCTAAACATCTCTCACATTAATGACTGACTTACATGTCTTCCAGACATGAGTGGAGTTTTTTTCCCCACAGTGATGTCATAATCATCATCAATATCAAGTGCCATTTCTGCATCAAAGGTTGGCTGCAATATGCCTTCAAGATTCTATCTTCTACCTTATTGGTGTACTCTGACAGACTATATCTTGTCCATTTCGTGATGTTTCCATCTCACTTGTAACGCAATCTACCTCTTGCTCGTAGCCTTACCTTCAAATAATATCTTCAACACAGTATCATGTATTTTTTGTATGTCCAAAATATTTTATTTTTTATTTTATTTTTATTTCATTTAAAACTTTTTTAATACACAGTGCTGTCAACATCTCTATATATCCACATCTCAAAGGCATCAATTGTTTATTTTAGCTGTTTTTACATTATAAATGCTTCCAAACCAAACATTAGTGTAGATTATTTATAACACTCTACGAATTTTTTGTTTTTGTTTGTAGAAATTACTCATTGTATACACCTGTGCTCATTGTCAAGTTAAAGAGAACTTTTTTGTGATATACCGATAATTTGCATCTGCCTTAATTTCTTTTATTCTGCTCTGGCGAGTTCAGTTTGTTCTTTGTAATTTTTGTATGAGTAGATTCCGTACTCTAATCAAAGACTTTGCTGGGGTGTTGCTCTGGCTCAGTACTTAACCTATAGCAAGCTGCATTAAAATTGAGTCCTTTTCCTGTGCCTTCAGATAAAATGGCTTCCAGTAAAATGGCAACTCTGTTATTTCTTGTGACCACAAATGGAAGTCAAATTTAATATTCAGGACTCTTTGCATGGAATATGTTTCTTTCTATATATGTTAGAGATCATGTAATGTATCATGAATATAGACTAACAGCGCCCGTTCAGGTTAGAATCATCTCTGGCTTCGCAACTTTTCTGAAGTTGTAGGAACATTAGGCCTAGTGGATACAGTAAGTGAGAATTGCATTTTTTTATTAGATGATTTTATGAACACATTAGATTGGTAATGGAATGACATCAGAAATAGCACAGGAATTTTACTTAGCAGCATTCTTGCAAAAACATCAAAACTTACAGAAACATTAGGCCTAGCTGTTAATGTGAATTAGATTGACATGTTTCATTTGTTATCATAAACGATATTATATTAACACAGTAGTTTGATTATGAAATAACATCAGAGATATTATAGACCTAGGTAATTAGCCGCATTTTATCCAGTCTTGAATATATCGGACATGAATAGGCGAGTCAAACGTTTTTTCCAGGATTTTTGTGTGATTATTTTATTTTAAATCTTCACCATTTTCTCAGATAACACATATACATCAAACTTACATCATTACATTCAGGAACCATTCCTTTATTTCCGCACACACAAAAGCTTCAAAAATAAAAACGCGATTGCATTTTCCAAATACCATCCATAAAAAACGTGTGTAGTTAAAAAAAATGTAGTTACAGGAGAAAATTACTCAATTTTAATGCAAAGTGCTAAAGGTAAATGAGTGTTAGATTCTCAACCTACCACCAAAGTCAAATGTATCAGGTAATTGGTGTAAATAAAATGGAGCCATACGTTTCCGTTCGCCGACCTACATCCTGTTGGAAATTTAGTAGGAATATCCTGCTACAATAGAGATCTGGCTGGAGTTTGAGAATGAATGGTAGAATAAATGATTCTCAACCTAATTCAACTCTTATTTTCACTGGGTGCACTCTGATTTTCATCAGCACAGTTCATTGTTCATTGGTAAGTGAATTATCAGGACCAGTGGTTCTCAACATATGGCTACAGAGGCTTCCAGAGGAGTCACTGAGGAAAAAATGTTAATATGGGGGGAGGGGAGGTTACAGCTTCAGACGCATCATAGAGGGCTACGGTAAGGTAACTATTTGAACAATATTCAATAAGACATACAGTAGTATGTCATAAAGGAGACCAACACATTTTTCATTCCAGTCTCGATAGGAAAACCATTGGACTATTGCAGACATTATAGAAAATGTAAAACTTCATGTGTACTTTCATTTTACATTTTGTAAAAGGGACAGAGGATTGATAATTTCTCCACAAATACATTCTTGAAGTCCATAAAATGCAGATTGTAAGACTTACACAGAGATGAGGTACCAGATTGCTGAGGTTTAAATGTCTTGGGGCAAACATGTGCAGTTGTTGTAGACAAGCAATAGCCTCTGCTTGAACCAAAGAGTCAGGATGGTCCTGCATCACAGCACAGCAAACAAGGCAATAGAGACGAGCTGTGCTAACTGCACTTGAATTTCCTGCAAATACAAATATGACTATGGCAAGTGAACACAAGATTTATAATATACAGTAAACAACTAATAATTATATTTACAATAAACAGTACAATGAACATATCACTGTAGTAGGAAGTCTTCAACAGAGTGGACAAAATAAAGTGTAAAATACTGGAAGATTATGAATTTCATCTTAAATTATTAGATAATGTGTGTAAAGATTAATTACGCTATAGAAACTATGTATATACCCTTCATTTGTTGGAAGCAACTGAGCACCTATGTGTCTAACCAGACTGCAAATAACCAGACTGCAAATATGTCATCTCTGTTCACCAACTAATTAACATAATATATTCATGCAGTCCTTTACATTTTATTCTTGTGTTATTATTTTAAAGTTTTTATGTAGTTTACCACAAAAGGTAAACTACGATTACAGCAGATGGAAGAAGTGCAACAGAAATAAGAAGCAGAATAGGACAGGCAAAAACAACATTCAGAAAAATGAAAAATATATTGTGTAATATGACCTTATCATTAGAGGTGTGAAAAAGAGTTCTGCAGTGCTATATAACTCCTATACTAACATATGGATGCGAGTCTTTGTTCAATAAACAAACTGGAAAGTGGGAAATTAGAGGCAATAGAGATGTGGTTCTATAGAAGAATGCTGAGAATACCATGGACTGCCAGAAAAACTAATGTAGAGGTATTGTCAAATGCAAAACGGACTTTAATCAACAATATAAGAAAAAGACAATCTTCATTTTTTGGCCACTTCATGAAACAGGCAGGTTTGGAGAACATAATCACAACAGGCAAAATTGAAGGCAACAGAGATAGAGGGTGACAATGTGAGAAAATATTAGACAGTTTGACAACCTGGCACGGCAGGAAAACAACAATGATCTTGATACATAATATTGTGGACAGAGAGCTGTGGAGAGTCATGACTGCCTATGCCAGCCGGCATGGCACCTGATGATGATGATTAGGTATTTGTTACACATATTTACTTATTTATTATTATTTTGCATGGACCAAGAGGCTTACAAAAGTGAGGACAATGTACTGCAAAGTATACATCAATAGAAAGAGAATGTTAGAATAGTATAGCATGTCTTTAAAATTGACCAAATATGTTCTGACTTCATATTCTAGTGTTTCTCACTCACCTTGAAGCTCTGGGCCAACAGATGTGATCAAAGCTGATAGACATTTTCCCAGACACTGATGTACATCAACTGTGGCAGGAGGAACTGACAGGAGAAGCTGTAAAACTAGCGATAGAGTGGGCTCTACATAGCTGCGATACATGGGACCCCCAGAGTCAGCAATGAGAGCCAGAGCATGCAGTGCCCACACCTGCACAAACAAGATCATTTTTAATTCAATTAATGGAAATATTCTTAATGTTATCACAGTTAAAATCTTAGGATTTCTCTACATAGACATTTAATATATGAAGAAAAGAATATTGATCTGACAAAATTATGATCTGACATGCAAAAACTGATAACATGGTAATTAATTTTTATGAGTGATTAGAAGCACACTGGAAAACACACATGAATCGACATTTCAATCAAAAGGTCTTTATCAATAGCACAACATAGTACATGACAAGTAAAGGAAGGCACTGCTTATGATAACATTACATAGTAAATTAAAACACAATATATTACAAGGTATGTCGCAAAATGTACTTATAAAAGGTTAAAAATGGAACTAGCATGTTCAAATAATTTGCTTTTTCTTTCATTCTGAAACTCCCAATCTTTCAGCAGCAGCGGACAATAGCCATTACTAAATTTCCATTAGAAGGTAGTCCAGAGAATGAAGATGCGCTGTGTCACTGTTTTAAATGTGCCAATGACTCAACACATCTGACTTCAGCAGAAATAAAAAATATATATAGACCATTACCGCAAATAAGATAAAGTACCATTCCCATTATTCCTGTTTGAGTTGGGGAAAAAAGGCCAATATTTTATTGATCAATCAATGGATGATGTTGTCATCATACCAACAACCACCTTCACTTTTCCAGATCCGATACCCATTTCCTTAGGCTGGGTCAACCCAGGGGCCAATGGTGATTTAAAAGTATTTCCAGTTCAAATGGAGAAAAGAACCTTGGATAACTTGACTAGGAAGCTAGTGCACTGTCCACTGAGATGCAAAACACTGCTATGGAAGTAAATAAATGGTCGGCTGGAAACTTTCTACAAGAGGTGGACCCATCCTCCTATTTGAGTTAAGATGATGCTCATGGTAATGTATACTTGATCCACTGTTATTAGTAAGATTTTATGCACTGTACTTGCAGTAGTCTTGATCTGAGTTTTTAGGAGATGGCAGCTTCATCATACTTTGTGTGAATCTTTCATCATTACATCTCGAAATTGTCTCTGGAGATAAAGTCACTGTTATACATTGAAGTCAACATTAGTCTGATCAATCACTGGCTCAGATTTGTAAACACTGTTGATGGAGATGTATGTAATATGTTTATATATTGACTTGAAAAAAAAACAGTCTACTCTTGGCCAAGTTCAAGTGATTTGCTTCTCACTAATATTACCTTACCTGAACTACTGGTGAGTTGAAGTCCTGAGCCAATGCTAACAAAATGCTAACAGATGTATTCAGATGCTGATTTGATCCCATGCCTCCCACATAACGATGCAGACATCCCAAAGCCAAGGAATGACCAGTACGACTCACCACATCTCTAGCTGACTTGAGTCTATCAGCATAATACAAAATATTATGTTATGTAACATAAAAATGAAAATAAATATTGAATTGTTAGATAACATCTATGCTATTCACAAAATATTCATGATATTCTATCTCAATCTGAAATCTTTCTCTTCTATTTCACAGCAATCACCCTCATGATTATCATTGAAGAAAGTTTACACTCTTTCAATTTATTTTAAATGATTTTGATTACTTCTTGAATTTATTGTATAAAAACGCTGACTTCAACAATTCATCAATGTATTTGATATGAATGAATCAGCAAAGTGCCATACTAAGTAGCATGGTCATCTCATTTCTCCACAACTCATTATCTCCTGTGATATTCTCTCATGTTCTGATGACAATCCATTCAGAATCTTCTGTTTTTTGCCTTCCTATGTCTATTCTCACCTTGATCTTTCTGGTAATTACTACATTTTCAAGTTGAGTTTTTCTCATCACATGCCCTATAAATCTTGACTGTATATGATTTCAAGTTTTTTCTACAATATGTCTTTGTACTCCAGCATCTCTGAAAATCTCTACATTAGTTTTCTTAGCTGTTCATGGTAATTTTATCATCCACAAAAAAAATTATATTCAGTAGCCTCCATTTCACTTTCAGCTTTTTTGGCTTACTGTCCATGCTTAACATCCGTAAAAAAAAATTGGTTCGATATAACACTTTGCGCTCAAATTAACATATATAAATTAGTGTGACATTCTAAGTTATATCCAGGATTGCATGTTTCCTGAAGATGAATCAGCCATAATATTGGAGGAATATGGCAACTAATGTAGTATGAGTTAGCAGCATATATGTAAGGATGAACGAGATGTTGGATATAAGAATTAAAGCCATGAGAAGAATTAAAGACCTCATAGTACTAGACCATAGCACCAAAAGTGGAATATACTCCTTCTTGTTAACTGTTCCCTTGCATAATTCAATAAGAATATCAAAATGCAGTTTTAAGAATGTAACAAATTGACATTTCAAACAGGTCTTTATCAAAATAAAGATAAACACACAAATGGGAAAGAGAATTTAACATGTCTACATATAGAGAGTTCTGTGATATATCATATGAAATTCTTTCTAGAATGTAGTCTTCTTTATGTTTACTCTAAACTCGGAATTCTGGGCAAATTGACCAACAACAAGTTTAAACATTCTGGAATGTCTTTGGTCTGTGTTCATCTCTTTTACAAGTGCAAAACATATTACTTATAACATTTATCTGTAAACTTTGTCAAGCACTTACTTAAAGTTTTACTAAATGATTAAGAACTACAATGTAAACTGAATTACTGTTGAGAGTGTGGCTGAATGGTTAGAAAATCAGTCTCACAACTGAGATGGCTTTAGTTCAAATCATGATAAGAACTGAATTTTAATTTACGATGTTAACATTTTAAAAATTATCCTACAGATGTCGTGGCAACCACGATAACAAAGTGACCATTATTTCCAGAGCATATAAAATCTTTCCTGTACTTTTGAACAGGAAAACTTGCAACAATAAAAGTTATTAGTTTTTAATCATTACAAGCATAATACAGTCAAAGTCATCAATGTGGAAGTGAACAATGGAAGTGAACTGAACTACTCTGAAAGAATACTTGGAAGTCTGAAATGAACAATGGAGGTGAACTGAAATACTCTGAAAGAATACTTGGAAGTCTGAATGAACAATGGAGGTGAACTGAAATACTCTGAAAGAATACTTGGAAGTCTGAATGAACAATGGAGGTGAACTGAAATACTCTGAAAGAATATTTGATACATGAGATGTGTGTGTACAAGTGTCTTACTTATCAAAGCTATGCTGTGCCATCTCAGCAATGAACTTGCTGTCTCCAACAACTTGAGCCAAGCGACCCAGTGCTTCTCCAGCAGCACATCGCAAAATGGGGTTGTTGCTGCTCATAGCATCCTGTTCGATTAACAACAGTAAAATATGTATCATTGTTATCACAGAATCTTTGTGTAGAAACAGTCTAGATTACATCATCAAAACCTAAAAATCTTTACTAACAAGCTTGTGGTATCACCATTCTTCTTCTTCAGTATTCACTCTTCCACTCTTGCCAGTTAGCAGTGAGTAATGTACATTGTCATGTATTACAGCTTGGCCTACATTAAAAATTTCTTGTGTTAAATTGACCTGTGGAATGGAACGGTCAACTTCAGCCCTAAACCTCCTCAGTCACTTGTCATGACATGCAAGGCATATCAGTTTTGAACTATCTGCTTTAGAAGCACAGGGGACACTTACCCTTTCACAACATAACGGTTTGTGGACAGTTTTTGTGACTAAATGGATATGTAGACTGTTATGACCAAGGAACTTTGAATAGTTGTTGCTTACCTTCATGACAGGTGTATATATGGATTATATGTCTACTATTATGACAAGTGTATGTTACTAACTATATAATATTATGACAAGATGATATGTACAAACCATAATCAAGGAGAAAGCAGCTTTCTTCACATCATCTGGACCAAGACTAGCTTTCAATTCTGCAAGACTCTGCAAATCATAAAAAATAGAGAAACTAAGGACTGGCTATTTTTATAATCACATGCATCTAAATATAACAGTACATTTCCACCAATTCTCAATAATTTTAAAATACTGAAAAACAGGAGGGAGGGAGGGCATGTGCGAGTAATTAAATTAAATATCTTTAGATATGTTTGTTATTCATCCATCACAATGACAATGACCATTTGTTACATCTACTTTTGAAATTTGTTGGAGTTATGTCCGTGACTCAGATTTTGTAGATGGTTAAAAAGCCCTATTCTGGCCTCAAATGCATTTGGGCAGTCTGGGCATGGAATTGACCACTGTAAATGGACTTTTGATCTACCTGTTACTTTCTAGCTATTCTCCATTGTTGAGCTGCTGCATTTCTCCTCTTTTCACAAGATGCTGTGACTTTTTTATTGTATAGCGTAAACTTCTATGAATGCAGTGTACAAGTCACAGTGTTGTTCTTGACACTTTTCTGGAAGTTGTCTTTCAGCAATGACCATTTAGATATTCCACACTCTTTTCAGAAACCACATTAAATCGCAACAATCCTTCTTTAAGATGACATGTAAGACAGTTCAAAAGGATTCTAGCAAATATCTTCCCTGTGATGGACAGTAAAGAAAGACCCTGATGATTATTACAGGATTGACGGTTGCCTTTACATTATACAGGTGTATAATTGTTGCATCTTTGATATTTTGTTAAACAGTTTCACTTTTCCATGACTTTTGGCTGGACATGAATTTTTAGTAAAACATTTTCAGATATAGACTTGATGTGAGAATTTGATTTTGATACTGAATTTGATTGAGAAATCTTTAGGGATTTCCATTTCATAGTGGTTAAGCAGTTCACCTAGCGCTCAAGTGGTCACAGGTTCAAATTCAGCTCATGTCATTTTGTTTACAAAGCAGATTTTTTTCTAAGATCCCTGAGGATTATTGCTTGAATTATGGGGATATGTACTTTGAGTGTTACTCTTGGCTGGCAGTGTGTTATTTTGTAGTGAGCAACGGGGGTACATACAGGATACCAGTGTATAAAAACTGTCAAATACTGGATGTTTCCTGTTAAGGAGTTGCAGGGAGGGATTTTGTAGCTGTGGGATGAATAACAAACATAAAGGCCGCATGCTCTTGCTGTCGCCACATCATGTACAGGGTGAATTTTTTTTAATTTACCAGCTGAACTAGTGTATAATTATGTCAATCCTCTTCGTTTTTTGGGCCGTTGTTAGACTAAAGCTGTCAACTAGTACAGATTTAGATTTTCTGTATTTTGTATAGAATATACTCTAGTGTTATTGAGTATGACTATTTTCCTTTAGTGGAGTTCTCTATATAAGAATATAGATAAAATTGTGGGTCAAAATACAGTATTTAGAGATATTTTTGGCTGAAATACAGAATGATCCTTCAGAAAGTTGACAGGTATGAAAAGATATAGGCCTATTATCACTAAATATTTGTTTTGCTGCAAAAATGGTGATTTAGCAATGAAAGCTCAATCTAATTTTGTAAAACTGGTAGCCTATCCTGTTCACGATATAACATAAACCCAATATTTTTGTGTTTTTTCTGTTACTGTTGTGATTTTTCTATATAATATTTGCATTCAGTAGCTTGTCATTGCTTTCTTTACAGTATGGATACACAAGTGCCTGTGGCAGAAATTGAACCTGGTATCATGGCTGTCCGAGATGTGTTATATACACCTCACCGTAAGAGAGATGGACAAATCTAATTTTGTTAAAATTCCACATCTTTATCACTTCTAAACCTCAACAGCTGTAAATGTGATAATGGAACCATCAGATCTATTCAACATTGACAAACGTTGTGGACACTCATTTTCAATAAAAATTCTCTTGTAACTCTTGAGATCTCTTACTTGAATCAAATTTTTTTCAAGGATGAATGAATACTAAATTCGACTCATATTTTAGCCGTTTGTATATAGAGGTGATTTACCAAAACATGACCTCCATTATATTTTATGGTTAAAAATATATGATATACCAAATTGGACTGTGTCTGCCATTGAAAAGAGCATATTTCATCATAAAGGGTCTTTTTAAAATTAATTTTAAGCATTTACAGTATGTTCAACTTTATAATTTACTATGTTACAATTATTTTAAATACCTAAAAATGGCACCAGGCTGCATAGAAAATACTGGACGATTTGTATCCCTATAAATTATAAAACAAAATTACTTGGTAACAATCTGATTTATTTCTTTCAAGGAAGAACAACAAAATCTGTCTCACCTTCAAAGCACAAAGCACTGCTGTAAAAACATTCATCTGTACAGCTTGTTGACGAGGACCTTTGGCCTGACGTATGCACTCATTAAAATGCTGCAACATCTGATAGCGATGCTTGTGGGCAACATGTCGGAATATAACTCCATATAACTTCACAGAGCTGTCAATAACTGCAACACCCAGAGGTAATGGGCCAGGTATAGGCTCATTCTAAATAAGAAAAAAGAAAAATATTAATATTCAAAACATAACATTTCTTTAAAAATAGCAAATTTGTCCAGTTCCAGTACTATGTTGATGAACTGTCAATCAAAAAGCCTATGATCATGAGAAAGGAATAACATTAGGTGAGGGTCAGAGAGGACAGAATAGATGCCATTATATCCAGCATAGTTACTAGGAGTCCAAACGGAGCAAAAAATAGTGACACTGTTACCTGTCATGCGCACCACACCATAAGAGGTGACTAAGGAGGTTTTGGGTGTGTAGTTACCCAGAAGCCATGCTGAAGTTGGATATGTCAGGCTGAAGGCACAGATATTGCAGTCAAATTGTAAACCATGACAATGCTTTCCATTCACTGAACTACATTCTGCTAATTTGCAGGAGTTTGAGAACGAACGCAGAAGAAGCTGTCATAACTTTTGATCTACCTGAACACTGTCAAACATGCTGTGTATACCTATGAGTTGAACACTTTATTCTATGCTTACTATATCTACTGTGTATGTTAAACATGCATCACAGTATAAAATTATGACATGTACTGCATGATGTGTATGCTCCACTTCTACTGCAGTAACAGAGTAACAAACAATATCATGTTGGAATTCTCTAAAATTGATAGCATGGATACCACCCTCTTCCACATGTGCCAGCTAAGATGTCTGAGTCACTTATGCTAGATAGAGGACAGATCACTTTTGATAATTTGTATGAAGAGCTGGCTTCTAGTAAGTGAACTGTAAGATGGCTTTTTCATCACTATAAGATGCAATCATTAATATTCCTATACATCTCAGCTCTATGCATTGTTTTAGCAATTATGACATATGAAAGGTCCAATTCAGTTATCTGCAGCTGGTTTTTTTTGTTTTTTGTTTAAATTTTTTTTAATTAAGTAAATGTCTTACCTGAATATTACCCATATTCATTCATCCATTTTTTATTGATAGGTAATTCATTTGATGATGTCTGTATTACTGGATTTCTTAAATTTTTATATTCTCAGGGAATGTGTAATTAGTATAGTTTGTTCTTTATATATGATTTTCAAACAGTTTTAAAAAACTGTCAAATAATGTATGTTTCCCATTATGAAGTTTCAGGTAGATAGTATTTGTAGCTGTGTGATAAATACTGCAAGCTCATGCTGTTGTCATGTCATGTACAGGGTGAGTTTTTTAAATTTATCCTTCGACAGAAAAAAACCCAGTCCTTACCAAGAGTTGAACCGAGGACCTCACGGATGTGAGACCAGCGTTCCATCTTTTCTGCCATGTGCTACAAGAGACATGTTGAGCTTAGTAAAATTGATTTTATATTAAGGCTTAAATATGAATAATTTATATACCAGCTTCTTATTCTTGTGTGATGATATTATTTGTTCTGAGAGGTCAGGTCTTGAATTTTCCTTGGCAGATCATATGGAAGAATGATAGTTTTGACATTTATATTTCTGTTCTGCATTCCATATCACTGGGGCAGAAAAGTTGACAACTCTAATATATTCTTATTTTAATTCTTGTGAAAATGTCCAGATTCTTTTCTTAGTTTAGTATGCAGAAGATATTCTCAATGGTAGTGCCATCTGGGTTGTGCTGTTAACAAGATGTTCGATTTAGTCTAGTTTTCATTGATTTATTGATACAAATTATTACCCACATCATTATGTTTTATTAGTTTAAAAACAATGCAGTAAACTTACCGGTGGACATCTGATAAATAGGGACTGGCTATCATGTTCCAAAGTTCCAGAACCTGAAGCACTATTAGGTTGCAGCTGTATGAAAACAAGTATATAGGTATTAGATCGATAATATGTACTTACTGCGCAAAACTGAAATCCAACAGGTAAATCCAGGAATATGGTCATGAAGTTTTACTAATCGCTGAAGACATGCATAATAACACACATAAATCGATGTTTTGACCAAAAGGCCTTTATCAAGACAAATTAAAATAAAATAAAAACATTCAACAGAAAACGGACAGTAAGGATACGGATAGTCACAATGACGTGTAATATAAATTGCCAATTTATATTACACATGCCAATGTGAATGCCCATATCTTTACTGTCCGTTTTCTGTTGTATGTTTTTATTTTGTTGTAATTTTTGTCTTGATAAAGGCCTTTTGGTCAAAACATCGATTTGTGTGTGTTATTATGTATGTCTACAGTGATTAGTAAAACTTCATTACCAAATTGCTATATAGGTATTGCACAAATACAAAATTACATCCGCTGTTTTTTGTGTGTTTCCTTGCTGTTTATTTTGTTTTGGTGATGCACAAAATGTCATATATAACCAAAAGCAATATTAATCAAAGCAAACTGGAACAAAATCACATGATCACATTTTATAACTGTTTTTTTTTTTTGGGTACTTCCTACTCCAAGGACCAGGTGTTTCCCCAACCTCAAAATATAGCATTATTTCACTTCCAAACAAAGTGACATCATTTTAGTGCCTTTTCAAAAGTGATGTCATTGTGAAAGAAATATGTCTGCCACAATTTAAATTTATTTTTAAAAACCCATAGTTGAATCTACACCTAATAAATCTATCTGAAAACATACCCCACAGCCATGAATAAAGAGAGCCCACTAATCTAAATACCAGAATCGACATCCATGATTTAACACTAACATCCAAAGACATCTACTTGAACTACTTAAAAACTAATTAAATATATGCACCAAAAAACACATCAATAGACCTATTTCTGTATATTGTAGAAAATGCCATTTAAATTATATTTGGGGCTCACATTATAAGACTTTCCCAAAAACTGTCACATCTAGAAAAACGATGTTGTCAGAGTAAGAAGGGCAAGCATTTTAAATATATTTAAGTATTATTTGGTTATGTCATTCAGAAAAAACACCACAACATTTGCCCCTACACATATAAGTACAAAAACAAACAACAAGAAAAATGTGGAACACTGTCTTCATCTTATTGTCCATGCTGTGTGGCGCTGGTGTTCATGTCTTTCCACAGTTCTATTTCGTGTGCTGTCAATCATTTCCGATACCAATGTTCTCTCATTCCACAATGAATCAATAGTTTGTCAAGAATCTTCTCTATTGATCTTCCCCTACCTCTCTTGCTCTTCAGCTTGCCTGTTGTTACAATATGTTCCATCTTTCATCTTCTCATAATGTTTACCAAAAATGTGGACTGTCTCTTTCTGATGTGGGTAAACAGCTTTCTTTCTGAATTAACTTCTATCAAGATATCTTCATTATGTTTTTTTATTTGTCCTTGGTGTTCTCAACATTCATCTATAAAACCACATCTCTGCTGCCTCAATATATTTTTTCATTGTTCAGCTGAGCATCCAAGATTCAATTCCATACATCAGAATTGGTTATATACATATTACTTCTAGGGACTTTCACCTCAACTGACAAAGATATATTACATAGGAAAGTCTTAATTTTGTGAAATGTTGCCTTTGCCTGGACAATTCTACATTTGACTTCTTTAATACATCTTCTATCTGATGGTATTAATGCACCCAATATATTTCAATGTGTTGATTTGCTTCAGACTGATGCGAGCTACTTTGATGTTGCATTCTGTCATCTGTCATGTGAACTATTCTCTCCAGAACAGTGTCTTCCCAATGAACTCCCTTAAACCTTCTCTGTCTTGGGCGATGCAGTTGTATTTTCCAATGACCTATTCGTGTTATCTTTCATGTCATCAGTCTATCGTCTTCTCGGTCTGCCTTTCCTACTCCGTTCAGGTGCTCCGTCCTCCATTATTTGTCTTTCTAAACAGTTGTCTCTTAAAGTTGTAATCTAGAGGACATTTATTCTTTGATATTACCATTACTCTAGTTTTTCTGTTATTCAACTAAGTCCTTTGTTTTGACTTTAGTGTGCAATGATAATCATCATTTCTTGTACAGGTAACTGTATCATCAGGGTATAGTATGTTATTTATAATATACCCTCCAACTGATATTCCTAGCAGATCTTGTATGGATCTCATTATCATTTCACTGTATAAATTGGTATTTTGCAGTACATAAAAGATCAGGTGTGTGGTATTATAAAGAAACACATTTAGTTAACTTAAGTGTGATGCAACTAATGGCATAGTTGTCAATTTCCCGTAAATAGCCGTATTTTGTACGGTTTTCCACAAGATTTACGGCTGTATGGGCGTACACCGGCATTTATGTGTTTTTACATGAATTTCTGTAGTTATATACATTTTGGGGTTTTTTGCTAAATTTAGTGGTGACACTGATTATTTTTGCATATATTTTAGTGGCAACAGTGATTTGTGCGAGTTTTATTTAATATTTTTCACAACAACGTTGCCTTTTGCAGGTTTTAACATTTGTTGCTGGTCTTGGGGTGTAGTGTTGGTGGCAGCACTGCTTTCAACACATTTCCAGTACTTTAATTATTCTCTGTGCTGGGGAAGTTGTCTTTATGCTGAACTTAGGAAATTTTTGTCCACAAGCATTGACAGTGTATCGGATACATCTACAGTAAACATGAATTTTGTATCTAGGCCTATATCGTTTAATTTATATTTAATTTTTTGTTTGCCTCCTAGGTAGTGTAGGTAGGCCTAAAGTTAAATAATAGAATGTAGGCTTAAATCTGAACTTTAGACTTATCTTTGCATAATACTTTTATGATAATTTGTATGGTATAAAGTTGTAAATCTGCTGCTGGAAAATACAGAACAACAAATACAATATATATACACTATACATCATTGTGTGTTTGTCACTATGAAGCTGGCAATAAAGCATTATGCTTTACTTATGGCATATAAAAGAATTATATTTTTATATATTAGATCAGTAATAAAATATATATTATCCTTTATTAAATAATAATATTAGGTCTGGCTCTGTGACAGCGTGGTACAGATTGTGTTGGTGCCGGCTGAGGTACTGAGTTCGATCCCAACAACAGGCGGGCCATATAAAAACAAAGGCAAACTATTGAACGTATTTATAATTGTCTAGAAAATAATAATCATCATCAAGTTCCGCCTCCGCAACAAAGTTCAGATGGATCATCACCTGCCTCTTGTTTTGGTGGTGCACTCTGATAGACTGTAATCTGTCCACCTTGTGATGTTACTCTCCCACTTGTATCTCTGCCTACCTCTTGCTCGCTTCCCTTTGACCTTGCCCTCAAGTAAGGTCTTCAATAAGGTGTCATGTCTTTTAATGTGTCCAAAATATTTTATTTGCCTGATCTGTATTTCTCTTAGTAATTCTTTCTTCATATTAAGTATTTTTAGAACCTCTTTGTTTTCTTCTCTTTCCATTATGTTCTCCCTATTCTTTGATATACCCACATCTCAAAGGCATTAATTCTGTCTATTTTTGTTAAAATTGTTTATTTAGTGTCCATGTTTCTGAGCCATACATTAATAAAGAATAGATGTAGCATTTTATACTTCTCATTTTTAACTTGTTTGTAATTAGTTTAGATGTTACTATTTTTCTCATGTCATTGAAGGTGTTTTTAGCCATTCCTATTCTCCTTTTAACTTCTGTTTTACATCTGCTGTCATTTGTGACTATGTGTCCAAGATATTGATAATAATATTTACTTGTTGTAGTTTCTCTCCATGTCTGTTTATGTTTAGCTCTTGTACTTCTGTGTCTTTGCTGATTATCATGGTTTTTGTTATTTATATCCAGTCCATATTCTTTGAAAAGTATATATTCCTAGTCTAGAAAAGTCCATATTCCTAGAAGATCACTACAGCCAAAAAAGGCTGGGTTGATGGCTACGTCCTCAATAGGATATAGAACCTATTTTTTTTCGATTAGGGCCTAAATCAGATTTGTGTATTTACTGGCAGTGTGTAACAAAATCATCTGCTAAAAGAGTTTGTGATGCTTGGTGTTGTCATTCAAACCCTTTTTTTAAAAGGTATTTGGGGGGGGGGGGGCAATGTAAATCATGAAATTTACACTTGGCAACATGTAAGGGGTAAACCTGCACAAACAACTAAACTTCCACAAACAAATGTGGATTATTGCACATTCCACCAAATTGTAATAATAGGGTTTTAAAAGTAATTATTAAATTGCTTATTACACCCAACAACATGTCCTGGTGACAAGGTCGTAGATAGGAGAGGGATGTTATACACCCTCCCAGCAAAACAGAATATGAATTCGAGCAGGGTACTGTTGACACAGCCAAAAAGATTGGCAAAAAAAATCGAAGGACCTCTATTTTTTTATTTTTTGTTTTGGGTGTGTGAAACCGCCCTCGACATTGTGTATGGTTTTTCATGTTTAATTATGGTTTTTCAGAACTTTTTGTGTGGTTTTTAGTCAACTGGTTGACACCTATGTCATGGAGATGTGAAATCAAACTGGTATTTTTATATAAACATCAATTTGTTAATACTTTCCAATAACTTAAGGAAGTTAATAATATTATCTATTAGTCTGTATACAAATATACATTTATTTTTGTGATGAACTGTGGATTCTGATGTATCCATCATTCTTGCTATGGATGAAAAAAATACATATATACAAAGAGCACTCTGCTTGATGTCACATGACTAATTCAATAGCTACATTTCTATCACACCCTTATATAAAAAATGAAAATTGTATTTGTATTAGATGTCTCCTCAGCTGCCCAATACAACAAATGACATTATACCCCAAACAATAAATGACTTATCATCCATCTCACAAATAATATTCATCAGCTACAACACCTGAAATCAGGTACCCCACACAACAAATAATATTCATCACCTACAACACCTGCAATCAGGTACCCCACACAACAAATGATATTCATCAGCTACAACACCTGCAATCAGGTACCCCACACAACAAATGATATTCATCAGCTGCATCACAAAACTATGACAATCCTCCTCTGCCACACATACCAAATGACTTATCACCCTTTTTCTATGTGATTTGTCTTTTCATGCAGACCACTGCCCTGACTGTAACTCTGTAAATGTATTGGTCCTGTGCAAGATGTTCTGCTTCCACCTGTGTTCTTTTTAAGAGGTTCTCCCTGAGGTCATTGAAATTTTGATTAACTTCTCACTTTGCTAGAACCAATTATAATTATTACATTCATCAGCTATCTCACACAACAAATGACAACAGTCATCAGCTATCCCACACACAAAATTACAACTGTAACTATATGCCCCATACAACAAATGACAACAGTCATCAGTTATCCCAAACACAGACAAAAAAAACTGTTATCATCTTATATAACTTCTTTTTTAAGTTAGTTTTCACTAGACTAACAGGAGATATTTAGTAACCAGTAATAACATAGAAAATACATGCAACAATAACAAAATATCACAATATTAAAGCACATACAGCAGTCTCATTTCCATGTACTTCGCTAACAAATGTTAAATTCTAAAGATAAAAATATACAAGCCTGACCATTTTATTTTACTTGGAACAATTGATAATAACAAAATTTTGTTGTCATCCCTTACTTTCTAGTGCAATGTACTATGTTAATTCAAAACAAAAGAAACATGTTTTAAAGCAGGCCATATATACAAAACTAATGGACATTCTTGTTGACACAGCTGATATAGTTCCAATCATAAGCAAAACAAACATGCTCTAAAAAAAACTTGCTGATAGTGGTAGTGAATAATTCTGCATCATCACAACTGTAAGATAATATGGTGGTGGCAATAAAACAGAAGAGTGGTGTTGCATTCAAATGAAAAACAGAATTAAACACCTACTGGTCTTTATTGATATACACAGTAAAGTATGCACATCTCTATGCTACAGAGTTATGCAGTCTGAGTGGTATTTTGGTAAGCTGCATGCTCCTCTGCTGAATGGGATGAAGTACATACAGGGAAACCAAGAATGATGAAATCAATTCTATGAGCCTTTTGAGAACTTTAGTTTAGCAATCATTTTTAATTAATAGGAAAACTTATTGACATTCAGGTTTGCAGAAACACCCAAACATAATCTCTGCCATAAAATAATATTGTAATATGTTGATCAGGCTTTTGTTGTATATATAAACTGTCAAAAATATGGCCTTTATTTAAACCAAGAGGATGCTTGTCTCAAATGGGACAAACTAGAACTTACTGAAAAAACATGTTATAACCACCAGAAACGTAATCATTTTCTATCCTCTCATTTCCTACTGCTTCTTGTTCTGTGTTCTCAAACTCCTGCAGATTGGCAGAGTTTAGTCCTGAAAATTGAATGTGTTGTGGCATGGTTTACAGCTTACCTGTGATAAATGCACCTTTCGGTCTAACACATCCAACTTCAGCATGGTCTATGAGTCAATATATTTCTTAACTCACAATGGGACAGCCAACTAAATATCCCTAACCTCTTAGAACAGGTAACATTGTCACTATTCTTTGCTTCCCTTTTTGTCCCAGGAACACACAAGGGGCATCTACAATATTTCATGCAAACAGTTAGCAGTGACAGCCACCAAAGATATTCTTTAAAAAAATTATGCTTAGCATTTACAAATATCAATGGTAAATGAATCAATAAACTCTTACACTCCCCTCCTAATGTTGAAGGGTATACATGTTGATTATTCTTGTTGCTCACTAGTTAATCACACACTATTATGTGCTCAATAGATGTCCCTTTTTTTCATGTGTTACTTACTCCAGTCTTACTCACTGACTTTCTTCATGTGAACAGTTTGATACCTTATTCCCTCAATCCTAGTACTGATGTATCAAATGCCATGTTCGCATCCTATATGCAGCTGCTTAGTTGCTGTCGTATGTTTACCTCATCCATCTCAAATATCATGATTATAAAGACTTTGAGTGCAAGTCTGTTTTATTCATTATTCATGCGAGATCTAGGAGATTGTAAGTAGCTATAGGTATCATCCACTCATATTGACATTTGGATGTTTTGGATCTTTTGAAGCATGACCTGAGAGTGAGATGCAATAATAATAACCCTAGTAACTGGGGTCTCAGAAATCCAGAGAAAAATGATAGTAATGGCCTCATCCACATAATCGTAATAGAAGTAGAAGTCTTATATGATCTGTTCTACTGAATGATAACCATACCACATATGCTAACTACAAAATTTCAGCCATATTTCTCACTGTGTGATGAAGAGTCATCTGTAGATACAAAAACATCATCCTTTAATTGAGGTTTACTTTTCCCGTTATTCCAATTAAAACATTCTCTGAAAAATAGTAATCATAAAGTTGTGGAAGTTCATTATGGTCTTATTAATTAGTATTCATTCTTCTCCTTCTGGTCACATCACAACTACCACGACCTAGCCAATTGTCCTCAGCCTCTGCCATTCTTGATATGTTGTTCTTGATTTTGGCACTATTCAAATCTGAGCATTCTTGTACATCATGTTTCTGGACTACTGTAACAAACACATCGTACATTCTTTGGTTTGAGCAAGAGCATGATGACAATATAGTGACAAGACAACATTTGTATCTCCTTTTTTCTCAATTTCAGCAGTGCAGTCAAAGACTTAACAACTTATGGAGATGTATCTTAATACTATGAATTACGGAGCAATGCATGCTAAGAACCAGACAATATTTAGCAGCAGATATGTCAGGTACTGTCAGTAGCTTGCCATGCCAACAAGAAAGTGGTATTGCTTAAAAATATAATTCTGATTAGAAAAGCTTTCTGAGGTTTGATATCAGCTATGATCATGCTCTGTATTTCTCATAAAGAAAGAAGGATAGAAAGGAGGATTTCGTACATCACAATTATGACTGATAATTTTAAACATAAAAGAAATAAAAACTGACATTTAAGGGATCAATATAAAGGCATCAGAATATCACCAGAATAGTGAAAAGGCATCACCAACAGCTTTCTAAACTGTAACATGATATAAGTGCTTAATAATCTCACTGAAATGTGTTAAAAAAAAGAGGTCTTTAAAAATACATAGGCAAAAAATTTGATTTGTATTTAACTCAATCAATATATTTCTTAGTTTATTCATATCATTAAGTGCCGGTCTTATTACATGTTCTTCCCTTAAGCATTTTGATGATACATGTGTGTGTTAAATTTCTCTGCTGTCATTCTTTACTGTTTCATCACTAGATTAAGGTAGAAATAACACTAAGGATAATGTAATGTTACTATTACTAATAAAACTAATAAAAAAGTAAAAATAAATAAAGTAAATAAGTAAAATATTGAAAATATTTTCCATTTAGTATTTTTACTTAGGAATTTATTCGTTTGATTAGTTAAAGTAACAACATGATATTATTCTTACTATTATAATTTCTTATTTGTGTTATTGCTGCACTCTTCACTTTGTTGAATATCCTCTGACAATTTGGTTATTATTATATATTAGCTTTAGGTAGTATTCATATAATATATATATATCTAGTTTTTTCAATAATCTGAGGGTGATACTGTGATAATCAAATTTAATTGGAGTTATTCAGAAAGTTAAAGCATACACACTTTGCTGGGATTCAATTGTAGTTTTTCTATACATTTAGCATTTTTACCTTCTCTATCAAATTTTCAGACTTTAGAGAATGAAAACCAACTTTCCAAGTTATCTTTCTGGATGTCAACAGATGAAGCAAGAACCTTAACAAAATCTTGATCTAAAACTGCATTAAAGCAATGTTCAGTGTCTGCATAATTTGCTGTGATTGTCTATGACACAAAATAAGTACTTCTATACTACAGACCTGTATTTTATCATTCCTCAAAATCTTGTTTGTTATAACCTTACATGTGAGTACTTCAACACTATATACCATCATTTACAAATATTATGATACTATATTATATAGATGCAACTAATAAGAAACTTGGTGACCATTTCTGCTAAATTGGTTGCATCCTATTCAGGGCATATTGATAAACTTAGTATATTATGTTTCAGTGATTTTCTATATGATATTGATGTTCAATAGGTGGCTATTGCTTTCTCAGTGGTCCTGCTGCCAAACTACCTACAACTTATTTTGAAGGCAGTACAAGAGTTTGTCTCATGACTGTGAGATATATGCACTATCAGTAACAGTGATGAATAAATGCGGATTAAGGTGAGGTCAAGTTCATCATGGTTGATAAAAGTGGAGGTATAACCATATGTTTTAATTTGAGCAAGGATAATCCAAGTTTATGAAATATAAAATTGTAGAGGGGAAGTTGATATCTTCTAGGAAGAGATGGTAGATGTAGACAGTGTAAGATTAGGTAGATGATAAAAGTGGATTGATCATGGCCAGAAGAACCTACTGTAACAAGACACAATTCTTGCTCTTCACATAAAAGAAACTTTCATATTATTGTATTCCACCAAAATCATATACAAAATTACATAAGTACCGGTACTCCTTATGAATCTCAAACTCTCTATAAACTTTCAATTATGTTACCACAGATTTCATCAAATTAATTTTTTTCATTAAAACTCCTACACAAATATAAAAACAGACAATAATCTGATAACCACAATTTACACCTAAAATTGAGAAAAGTGAATTTTGGCCTAGAATGCTATTAATCAAAAGAGAACTATTAAAATATATATGTATTGTAAGAAAGTTGAGTTCAGACAGAATATGCTATTCAGGAAGTAGTGATCAAGCAAGTGTTTTTAGCTGCTGTAATTTTCTAAGTAAAATTTATATTCAGTATCTTTCCATTGCTTTCTAAAAGGATCGGGATGTGTAGTTATAATTGAACCTGGTACCTTGACTGCCCAGGTACACTCTGTACTTCTCCATTACAGAGCCAAATCATTTGAAAGGTACATAGATATTTGAGGAAAATATTTTAAACACTCATTTGAAAAACACACTGGTAGGAAAGGTTATGGTGGCAATTAAAAAGGTTTGGTGAAGGTGATTGAGGTATGGACCAGCCTAATAGTACAGTTTTACCAATAACTCTCAGCTGTCTAGCCAGTGGTTGACTAGAAACTGCCGGACTGGTGTCACTATCAGAACTTGCTCAGTAGTGATGGCGACATTCCTCAACCTTTCTAGAGCATGAACCTTGGTGTTTCCTGCTGACTGGATGGACCACAGGATTTATTTCTTTTGCAAACCGTGAGTGATTAGTGAACTCGAAACCCAATTCATCTTATCAGCAGGCATGTGACATAGACATTTCTGCGCAAGTGTTCAATAAGAATATGAACCAATTAATGGAATCAATATATCTGGAGGTAGTTAAAAAGTAGTCTGTCATAGGTACTACCATATGAAATACAAAATATTTTAGACCCATTAATAAATTTGCAACTTCTATTGCCATTGGTGGCTCTTGATCTAATTATACTAGAAATTACACATTGTGGAGACAGATCTGCTACATCATTAAAAAAGTATGATGCCAGTTGACACAGATTATTATGGAGCACCACAATTATTTATTGTTGAAGTTGGCTATTGTTTTGTTTATTTTGATCTGCAGGTATTTTTTAGAAACAGAGCTCCTGTATCATTTTGTGCAATGAGGATACTCCAGAACTTTATTTCATGTTCAAGAAGTCTCAAACTCTCAATGAGATCATTTGCTGTGAATGTGCAATGAATTGAGAAGACATCTTTTACTCAAGAGCAGGACCGGTCTTAGGCCATTGCAACCAATGCGGATGCATTGGGCCCCGCACTTAATAGGCCCATAAATTAATATTAGAATTTATTTTATTATCCTCTTCCCTACCCAGACTGGGCCCCGCGCAATCCGTTTCGCATTGGGCCCCGCAATTGTTAGGGCCGGCCCTGCTCAAGAGAAAATGTTATTGTATTGATCAAGTGCTGTGGGGGTTTCTACTATATATGTATGTCATCTATTAGGGTTTTACTGTTACATGATGGCTAGCCTGATTGGCCACTGATACCTTCAGATCTTCCACATATAACCACTATCAGTTTCACTTCTGAAACCTCTTCCATGCCACTTCACCAGACTGTCCATAATCTTTTCTCTGTCATCTCCGGTTACTATTTTTCTATTATTTGTATGTCATCACAATCATGTGCCATACTGGGTGGTGTAGGCAATCATTGATTTCCAAAGTATCCTCAATACTGTGTACCAGTTTCATTGTTGACTCTCTACCATACATTTATGGTTTTATTTTTTTTTAATCTACCATACAGTTAAACAAACTATCCAGTATCTTCTTTTTTAGACATCCTTTATCTCTTTTTCTAACAATGCTGTGTGTTATTACATTGCACTCCAAACCTCCTCATCTCACGACGTGGTCAATAAATGTGGAATATTTTTTCTGATAATAAGTAACTTTATTTTTGTGTCACATCTGTACATAGGACTCATAAGAGACATATGGCAGCAGTTCTGTCTTTTTTTAAATGTTTAAATTATCTTTTAACATCAATAGGTTTTTTTGTATGTACCAAAATACAATTTGTATATACTATGAAAATCCCTTCATTTGCTGTGAATTGTACAAAATATATCGAGTTTTTTTTTATGGGTGCCTTACAACACAATGATAAAGTATATTTATTTATATATTCTGATGCCTGCTTATTAAATGGACAGAGATTTATAATCAAAGAGGGGAGACAATGGGAGAGATAGTGAGACAGCAAGGAAGGAAAAAATACACATCAAAATGCAAATGCTTTGATGATGCAGGGGTATTAGGTTCAAACTGCATTGGTGGATGTACTTACTAGCTCCTTATCCACCTTACGATTTGGCTCCATCTATATTAATGGTATAATAGATGTAGAAATTATGTGTGGGAAAGTTAAGTATTTCTCTTTAAATCACATCAATTCTCCATGGCAAAAACATACAATAGAACCTCAAAATCTTAATTCTTAATTTACTAAATAACTTTATTACTAAGTTGTAATGGTAAACTTGAGTTATAAACTAGTGTCATGGCACAAGATTTCCCATAAGTGCTCAGCTGTCAAGTCAGTGGTTGACCAGAAACTCATAAAACTGTCTGCCTAGCATCGTCTACTGCACTTTCTCAGTAGTGATGACATTATTTCTTGACCTTCCCATAGCATGAGTTCTGGTACCCTACTTCCTGATGGCTGGGTGCAAGAGGGAGTTTTTATTTCACATCATGAATAAATATTAGATTTGAAACCTGGGTTTCTTGGTCAGAAGGTGAATAACTAAACATTACACTACTACTGCTACCAAAAACTATTTCAAATTACTTTAATTACACAAAAAATAACTTAGTTGTATTGAATGTGATTGTCATACAATTCCAATTTATCCATTTGCAGTTGTGACAGTGTTTAAGTGGTTTTTTTTTAAATTAGAAAACTCTATCTGTTCTTTTACATTTAAAATGTACATAAAAACATATTGCTTTAACAATGACAGATATATGTGAAATAACTAATCCTAACTATTTTATTTAACTGGAGAGTAACAAATAAAACTGTAAGTTATGTGTCTAAGTGTCCTAATTTCTGATATTGCAAATAATAGAGAGCCAAATCTTTATCCATTTTTTAGTATTTTAAATTTCAAACTGGTAGTGCTGGCAGAAACACAGTGTGCATGAGCAAATGTCTTACATTTCTATACTTAAAAATTCCGCTTATCATTCCTTGCATTACTTTGTTCTGTCTAATTTCTTTTTTAGCTTTTCAATATCCCTTTTTGGGGGAATTTCACTATTCAATTCACTGTTTTTCAAAATTGATTCCTAACTGATTTTTTAATGGTTCTTTGTATCCTCAGTAATTAAAGTGAGAAAGTACTTATTTCCTAAGTGTAATAGGGGGAAGGGATTTCTCCAGAGCTTTAATACCTAGAAGACAACTCTCAGAAGTATGCATGCTCTGAGTAGAAGTTTCCTACTCAGAGGGGGTCTATGTATGTATAGAAACAAACAACACCGCCAAGAGGTCATGAGTTGTGAACCAACATCATTGCACTCCTGGCAGATGCACAGTTGCCCAGTCTCCCACATCATGTCAAAATGGAGTGCCTGCTAATAGTTAATGTGGCTCACTTGCTGAAAATGATCCTCATCCTACGTCAAAGTGGACATATCTCATAAATTCTCAGCTTTCTGTTCCATCAGTCATTCAAGAGTATTCAAATTGAGTGAAATGTTGATTATATGATCTTCTACCTTACTCATCATGTTTAGGAAGTCTTAGATAATCATTGTGTGTGCTAAGTTATCAGTCAAGTGAATGTGGCAATCACAACCTTTATCTCCACTCTCATCCTTAATGTGGCTGTGGAGTGATATTTCTCAAGTAATATTATGCAATTCGTTTAGGTGGAAAAATCCCAGCAGCACTTGTGTTCATCTCTCTGTTGACAGAGTCACTGTGTATATGATTCTATCTTGGTGTTTTGAGTATAACTGGATAAGTTTCCTCATTACTTTTGTCCTTCTTCTTCTTCTTCTGTGTTCGTTCTCAAACTCCTGCTGATTAGCATGATGCAGTCCAGAGAACGAAATGCGTTGTGTCATGTTTTCTTTCGGCCTGACACATCCAACTTCAAGCATGGCTTTGGGTCACTGACCCTATATGGGATGGGACAGCTAACTCCATCCCATAACCTCCTTAGTCACCTTTTACGACATGCGCGGAAGGTAAACAGTGTTACTATTCTTTGCTCCCCGTTTGGGCCCCAGCAACACAAGGGCAACTTTTGTCCTAATACCAGTATATTCACAGCACTCTATCCAATTATATCACTCCAGCCTATTCACAGCACTCACTATCTAATTATATTACTCCAGCCTATTCACAGCACTCTATCCAATTATATCACTACACTTGACTGAGGACTTGCTCTTTGCTCACCTTCCACCTACCCCTCCGCCAAATTTACTGCCTTTTCAATTCACAAACTCTAAGTAATAAGTATTCTGCCTAAACATCTATGTTAAAGGACCTTCCATAAATGATTTATCTTCCCTTTGCTTTATCTACAAATTTAGATAGCATTCAAGATAGCAGAATGATCAGTGTTACAGTGATGTTATCTACAAATTTAGATAGCATTCAAAATAGCAGAATGATCAGTGTTACATTGATGTTATGTACCTGTTATTCCACTGCTATAATTTTGTATGAACTGATGTGGTGTCTGAACTCAAATACTTAACTAAGGGTATGATATATAAATGGTAAAACTAAAGTTATATTCATTGGTAATTCAAACATGACATTGCAAACAAGACAAGATGGTGGACCAAGTTTTTTTTTACACTAATGCACGAATGCAAGAAACCAAGAAAAAAGTGTTGTGTGGTCCAAAGTTAGGTTGTGTTTCCTTGTGCTTTATTTTATCCATTATATGCTTTGTTTCTTGATAAATAATTTTCAATTAAATCATCACACAAGTCTGTATTTGCACTCTGTAAAACTATATTACTCCGTATTTTCATTTTTCATTGATTACAGTACATGAAAAATTTACAACTAAATATACAAATGATGTATAAATAAAAAGATTACATGGAGTGGCATTTCATAATAATACTTAGGATGTAATAATCTGTTTAAAGTTAAATTTCACCTGCAAATTAAATGTTTTTGACCATTTAAAAAAATTAGATTGAACATGTGGACTAATATTTACATATACCTCAGGTTCACAAAGTGTTTTTCTTTCAATATACATGTACTATGATTACATAATTAATTCACAACATATTATATAGGGTATTAACATCTTTTAGTAATTTTTTTCTCATTTAACTCATGTATCTCAATTAAATATTATCAATGACATCTATAAATAGAGCTTAAATCAGAGTTCTACTTCAACAGAATAATCCAGATTTGATGACTTCAGTTTGATTTTTACACTTATTACAGCTTATCAATTGATATAATTTTACATACTATAAACATTATGCTACAATCTTTAATATTGATAATTACAGATGATGTTTATAAGTGTTCTGACTTTTCAAATATGTTCTAATTATTTAGTGCGCTAGTCTGATTAAACTGGATAAACTGAATAATTTGAATTAATCTGAGATCTGACATGGAAATGAGACAAAAAATACCACAACATTCACAAAATAAGTCTGCAAAATCTTGACTCACATAGAAAAAAACTAAGAAGACATTTTACAGGTGATATATAAAGTCCTTGTAATGTTTAAATACCAGACACCCCATGAAGTAATTTTCAGTTGTGGTTTTTTTTAAATGAAATAACCAGGTTTAATTACCAAAAAAGCCAGAGAAGATCCAAGATATATTATTATCACCTTTTTATTAGTAGAGGCTGGCATTTGTAATACATATTTACTTATTCAGTTGTTCTTGTTTTAAATAGTCTAGAAGATCTCATATGATAAATAATGTGAATAAATAATTCTTCTATGGTAGAAAACTCTTAGTACTGACTTTAACACAGTTTTAACAGAGCTAACCATAATTCAGTTTTATTACATCTACAAAAGAGTGGCAACATATTTTGTAAAAGTGTTTCTACAAATTTTTATTAATATAACATCTGGTAGTCTCCATTTTGAAGGTTGGTACAATGGATTTCTAGCAATCTCTTGTCCAGTTGGTGCACTTTGACTGACTAATCTGTCCATCTCTCGATGTATCCTTCCTACTTGAATCTGTTTTCATTATGCAAGTTGTCCTTCATACTTCTCTTGATACACCTCTTTTGATGTTTACAATATTTTATTTATCAATGTATATTTCCTTCAATGGTTCTTGTTTTCATAGACATTCAGAAAACATGTAAACAACATATTGTGCTTTTCACATGAATTCATAAAGTTCTGGACAAGGATCTGAGGTAGTGAGATTTGTTTCAAAAATGTATATAGTAAGGGCTCAAGATATGGAGAACAAACTGAAATTACTCAATGACCACCTTGTGGGCAACTGATAATGCAACCATATTGTAACTGCAGGAATTATAAATAAAACATGGAAAAGTGTACGGGCACATGCAATGCTGGATAAAGAGTATACAGAACCAGCAAGCCACAAGAGCTACCAATCATGCATACCCTTTGCTATCTGCTGGTGAAGAGATCGGGCGCCTTGTGGTCTGTCTAGAAAGTGTTGCACGTTTGTTCTGTTAACACAATTCTCTTTAATATGAGAATGATGATTCCTTTACCGTGCCCAGAATAAATGAACTGGGCTTGAAATACACAGTTGCAAGAAATTAGCATTGCTGTGAACGAACAGAGAACTGGAACTGTCAGTCATCGTGTAATAGTGGATACACTCAAATGGAGATCAGAACACCTAACGTGTCCAGAGCGCAGCAGTGATGATCTGACTACTATTAACCAAAAACTACATTGTTTGTATGATTTACACTTGTAGTTACTTAATATGTGAACTGAACAAGGACTTTGTAGGCATGTGCCCTGTATATTTTCTTTTGGTATTATGGAAGCAGGTAACTTCTTTCTTTTCAGTAGTCTGGAATCTGAACTAATCTTCATTCACAAAAAAACAAGGATAGTTCAGCAGCTGATACTTATGTATTGATTATGCACATATGCTGTTCCTAATCACCAATTGTGAACAGGCAAAAAAATATATAAGTGTTTCATGTTTCATATATGCAAGAAAACTGAACATTCACTGCAGTATACAGATAAAATACTAGTCTATGAAAGGTAATTAATCAATAGATGCTACATGTGCTGTCGAGACAATATCAACACAGACAATAATAATGCCTACAGGGGCATTATATTCACAAAATTACACAAAAGTAGATAATAAATTACTATATAAATATAAAAGGAGAGTATTTTACACACACAAAATTTGATAGGAATTTTCTAAATGAAATAAAAGGAAGAAGTATTCATAATTTAGGTAATTCGTTGACATCTGTTACTATCATTCAGAAGATAGTTAAATATTTAATCTTGAGAAATGCATTTCTCTACCACATTCAGAGCTTTTATTTTTGTTGATCTTTCATTTGCAATACATTTTATACAGATAAATTACCAAATACAATTTATAAGGTTTCTTCTGTCCATAATTATTTTATATAAATACTGTACACATGCACTATACGTATTACAGCTCCTTTATATTTCCGTATATTAAATCAAGCATGATCTGTCAATGCAGAATGTTATTAAGGAACTTTTCTATTGCAATCTCTATGGTTGACTGTGATAGTCTTGGTGCAGCAGCAAATATTAAATAATGCCAACCATCTCTGCTAAAGATTTTAATTGACTAACAATTAATTGACTTTAACAAGGTCTTTTCTCTTCACATTATCTGATTAAAAATATCAGGTATTTAAAAAAGATAAAATTACCCAAAGTAAAATTTAAAACACCATCAAGTCAAATTGTATTTCAGAAAATGTTAACTTATTACAAGGACTACAAACCTGGTCTTCAATGGCCTTATGGTCAGTCTCCTGTAGCCAGGAACCCAAAATTACGTTGTCATCAGCATGACACATGAAACGTAACTGAGATGTAGTTGTATTCGCAGGATTGTCTGTAAGGGTGAACTCTGCTACCAGTTCCCTCAACAAGTTGGGGTAAAGACCTTAATTTAGAATAAAATGTTCAAAACCATAAGTCAACATTGCCAATATAAAATGTGTGATTCCATCTATTCACTAAACCCTTTTTTGCCTTTCAGCGTCAGGGGTAGAAGAGTTTTCTGGAGAAAGTCCTCTTGTGTGATGAGTATATTGTGGAATTTGTCGCCTATTTTATTTCAGAGATACATCATTTTCGTGGGTGGCCTCTAGATCTGCCTTCACTGTATCTGTGTAGCATGACTTACTGTGGTATGCTGTGTGATGGTAGTCTGCTGATGTGTGCAAACCATTTGATCTGTTTCTCTTAATATATTCCAAGACTGGGCTGGTGCCGGATTTTTGTTGAATGTTTTCATTCCTCACCCTGTCTCTTAGCAATATTCCTAGGATTCTGTGTAAGCACGCCATTTCAGCTGTCATAAGTTTACATTTGTCTTGTGCTGTCATTGTTCATGTTTGGCCTTGACATGCGATTAAATTATAATATTGTTTGGACCTCAATATTCAGAAGGCAAGATTGAAACCTCTGCACAAAACTAAGTATGTTATACAAGATATCTTGGATTACTAGGTTTGAAAATCTTACCAAGAAAATTTACTGAAGACAGCAAGAAACTATGACAGCAAAAAACATAATATTTTGGTGAGACTTGCTGCCTGAAAGGTAGTGTCTCAAAATTATGAGACCATCACACTGGATTAAAAACCAATTATAGGCAGATTATTCTGCTTGATTGTCTACAAAAAGAAGTTTGCTCAGGAGGCTGTTTAGGTAATTACTAATTGTCTTGCAGCAGGGCTTAGATGACAGTAAAGTCTAAGCGGGAAACGATACGTTAAAAAAAAATGATGCAAAACAGGCACCATTTGTTTCTATGGGATACAGAAGACTTTGAGCTTCATTACAGTATGTTTACCTTTTAGAGAATATACGGTAATAAATGTGAGAGAGGATTGTGAAATTAACCTGCGGTATCAATTACAGCGGAATGACATGTTTGAAACCACTTTTCAAAAGCGAGAGGCACAGAGAAGACACCTTTCCCTATTGATTTTGGTTGCTCCCTCTCTCCCGAAGATTAATGCACAGAAATAATTAAAATGGGCCATTGAGGTCATGTTTACATTTTTTTACACCAGCCTTATAGTATAATAGATGGTCACAGTTTGTGCTTATTGTAACTTTTGTCCCTTTAACAGTATAAAAAAAGTAAAGTAACCCATAGCATTTATTAATGCCGTAGGGGTGTGAGATGATAGCGATCTCACATTTCACAGGCTCTGCAAATGAGGGCGGTAGCCATCTCCTCTCCCTCGCAGTCTTTACTTCCCGGATTAATCCGGTACCCATTTAAGGCTGGGTCGACCTGGGAGCCGTTGCGATCTGAAAACATTTCCGCCTCAGCTGGGGAATGAACCCAGGACCACTCATATGCGAAGCCAGTGCACTAACCACTGCGCTAATGTGGCTCATTTGTGACGTGGAAAGTGTGTGGCATAGAAGTTCTTTTGTTTAGCCTAGGTAGTGTTTCGGACATCATCATCACATGCCATGTCCGAAATGAAGGTTGACTGCAACAGACATCCAACATCTCTTGTCTTGGTGGTGCACTCTGCTAGACTGTAACCTGTCCATCGCTTGATGTTACTCTCCCACTTGTATCTCTGCCTATCTCTTGCTCGACTTTATCCTTCGTTTCAGACCAGAAGGAAATTTGTGTTAGGTCTACTAATTGTGACATCACGGATATCACCTAACTGATGTCATTTTTCCAGTAGAATTCCAACTTGGAAGGATTTGAATGATTGTTGAAGATTTTGAATGACTGTAGGACTACTGGTACAGGTAAGTTTTTTCCTGTTATGTTTCTATAACATTTTGTTGTACTCAAGTCAAACCAACTTTAATTGTCTGTTCCTATAGAAGTGTCTACCAAAACATTACCTGGTATACTAGGCCTAGATGATAAACGTGTGTTTATAGCATTTACCAGATAAATTCTATACTAGGCCTAGATGATAAACATGAGTTACTGGTAGATCGGCGTAGGCTATTTCATTTGTTTTTTTCACAGAAGGTTACTGTATTTTGATTAATAAATAACATCAGATACTGGTATATTATAGCCCTAGGCATTTTATCCTTGCTTGAATATATCCCCGCTGAAGGTGGATGCGTCGGGCCATTGGCTCAAATAAAACAGCGACAAAACGATTTCCATTCTCTGGACTACATCCTGCTGGAAATCTAGTAGGACCATGGTCCTGCCTACTATAAGGGAGAACCATCAGGAGTTTGAGAATGAACACTGAAGAAGAAGAATATATCGACACAAACATGCAAGTCAAAAGTTTATAGGAGTTTTTTTAACCGGTAAGTTTTTTCCCTCTGTTACCGAGATTTGATGTAATTTATTTTTTAAATGTACTGTACTCGTTTATAGGCAGAGACCCCTAAATCAATTACGGATAAATGTCCAAATATTCACGGTTTATACATGGATTTCTACAGTATCTTAGGATGAAATGAAATATTGTCCAACAATTATTGAATTATTACACACTATCAATATGTTCAGCAGCATTGCCAATGTAATGTGAAGTCCCTAATTTCATTGTGATAAAATCTTCTCGACCTAGTTCGTACGAGTGAGATTATGAGACTATCTCATTAACCTCTCTCATAGAAGTAGAGTAATTAAAAAAAACAACTATCTTGTTGCCTCACCATCAAAAGATTCAGGAGGAAGAAGAGAAAGCACATCATACAGGCGTAGTCGTATTGTAGCAGCACTGGCCTTAAGCTGGGATCCATACATTTTTATCACAGAAGCTAGTCTGAAACAAAGAAATACATTCATCAATTAAACTTTTGTGTTTTTTCTTGATTAAAGCATGTATGACAAGCAAAGAAATATGACAGTTTACAAAAAACATAGATAGGAATATGACAGTTTACAAAAAACATAGAAATATGACAGTTTACAAAATACATAGAAATATGACAGTTTACAAAAAACAAATAAATATGACAGTTTACAAAAAACATAGATAGAAATATGACAGTTTACAAAAAACATAGAAATATGACAGTTTACAAAAAACATAGACAGAAATATGACAGTTTACAAAAAACATAGACTAACTGATATTAAATATTTTTAACATCTGCATTTTGATGAGTGCATCAATATATCCATATTGGTTCTTAAAAGCATTGAAAAAGGATAGAGAAATCTTCTTCGTTCATTCTCAAACTCCTGCAGATTAGCAGGATGTAGACAGGAGAACTGAATATGGTGTGTCATGGTTTACAGCATTGCTGCGATATCTGCTCCTTTCGGCCTGACACATCCAACTTCAGCATGGTTTTGGGTCTCTTTAACCTTTTGTTGTTCGTGCATCACAAGTGACAATGACCATTTTGTTCAATCCACTATTGAAATTAAGTTAGATATATGTCCTTGCCTATGAGTTAAGTTGCCTATGTTGGCATGTAATAAGATGATGGCTAATATGCCTTATTCTAGCAGAAAATGTCCTTGGACAGTTAGGGCATGGAATGACCACTGCAGATGGTTTTTGGTCTATCTGTGACATTCTAGCTACTCTCCGCTGTTGAGCTGCTGCATTTCTCCTCTTTTCACAAGATGATGCGCCCTTTTTGACTATAGAGCGCCATGTAGATCTATTTTGTGCAAGTTCTTCAACAACCTTGGTCTATTTCAAAGGCTTTCAGTAAAGTCTTTAACAATTCCTTGTAGCGCTTCTTTTGACTACCTTGAGATCATGTACCCTTCTCCAACTCACCATAGAGAAGTATCTTTGGCAGACAATAATCTAGCATACGTACCAGATGACCTGCCCAATGACTATGTCTGTATAAGAATACAGAATAATACAGCAGTCAATTCTAGGGATGCAAAATAATAGCTAACAATAACTAAAAATAACTAACTAACAATAAAACAAAGAACAAGGAAATTTTCCACATTACGGTCCAACAGGGACCTTTCTCAAGAAATACATAACAATTAAAAAAAAAAAAATTCAAAACTAGGATGACTTTGACATGTTTCTCTCACCACAAAACATTGCTACGTCAAATTACTTTATTTTTACTTTACTTTATTTAGTATTTACCCCATATGTACTCCTACCCTCTCAATGAAGTGGCACGCTGCTGCCTTCAAAGAGTACCACTCATTGCATGTGACTTCATATCTTCAAGCGATAATCAATAAGTATCACTAAAAAAAGTACCTCTTACGGTCAAAGTGAATGCTTGCTATTTCTATTAACGCTAAAGAATTTCCCTTAATGCTTCCATATAAGGCTTGCGCTCACAACATCCTCTTTTTTTTTCTGAACAAGTGTTTTTCAAGCTTATTTTATTGTTTATTTCTGAACTATGTGATCTATTAAAGTTAACATATCTTATACATATTGTTTGCAAAATAACAGAGATAAAAATATGTGGCATACACATCAAAACTTTGACTGAAGTCATGCCATGCCTACTTATATTAGAACTATGAAGATCAATGTGAATATTTTATAATTTGTAGCTTTCAGAAATGATAAATAAAGTAATCATAAACACAAAATGAAAATCTAACTGCATCATGTGAAAAGTAGAAACACTGAGTTATGGAGTCTTTGAATCACTAAAACAACACCGAAAAAAATGGATCTTTCAAGTCTGCAATGGGCATATCATGAAGCCAATACCAACACAAATGGGCAGGAACCATAATAGGTTTACCATACTTAGTGCTGAATATGGCCAGTAAATAAGCATTCATAGCTGGACCCATAGGTGTGCTTTGACTATTTTCTGTTTCTCTATACAATCATCCACTTTCAGTGAAGATGCATTCAAGTATTTAAACTCCAGATTATTGATTATGAGTTGTCACTGCACTCTGGGCAAACCAATAGGTGCTCAGTCTCCCAAAACAAATATCTAAGTGTATACATACTGATGATTGTCATGGCTTGCTGATTCCAAATTCTGCCCCTCAGGTGTCCAGCCTTACTCATGCCACACTGAATACCAAATTCTCCCAATCTAAACAAAAATGCATCATCTATAGTAGTGTCTACATTCAATAGGTGCTTGTCAAGCAACCGAAAAATATTTCCCTTATCCAATCTCAATTCACTGACTATAGGTGCATTCGATGTATGCCTATCTTCTCTCTCATTTCAGCGAACACATTTCAGCAGTAAATCCATGTGACAACCTGACGATGAACAAACTACAGAGTCCATCCACTCGTACTGACAGAGAACATTTTCAATTTTCTGAATTAGACAACTATGACTGCCCTAGTAAATGAGACTCAGAGTCTTGAAGAGTTGCAATAACAACCTCTACCCTCATACTGGAAACAGTTATCCTAAATGCTCTGTTCACTTGCAATAATTACCACTTGCACTAGCTATAAAACCACAGCCAGATTTCTCACCATGATGGACAGAGGCATCTGTGAACACTATGACTTTATCATCTCCTGAGTTATCAACTATCAGTTGATTAATTTCAAGGTCTACTATTCCACTTCAACACTATCTACATTATCTGCCAAGAATAATTATTAACTTATAAAAAAAACTTAATTGTTTCATCAAATAGAGGCCGCTCTTTTCCTTATGATAAAGCTGAGACTGTCATGATCTCATCTACTGTACTTTGTGCCACCCATGACATGCCATGTTTAATTCTCAAGCCCTTGCAATCATTAATATTCTTATGCAGTAGGTGTATCTGGTCTATAATGTATGCATATATGCTCTGGCTTTGGTGAGAGAATGACAAGAGCGTGTTGAAAACAATCTAAGAACATACTTAATTTTCCAAGAACTATTTGCATACCCACATTTTGGATATGTTCCATGTGATCAAGCTGGGAATGCAAAAGCATGAGAATGCCCAATCCATATCAACAACAGAGAGAACCAAATGAAGAAGAAGAACACGCAGACGCTGCTCAAGTCACGCAGCGACGATCAATTTAATAGCCGCATAGCCTCGCTTGTAGTGTTGATTTGTTTGCTCAACGTGATATTAGTAGGAGAGACTGTGATTATATGTTATTGCCAGATGATGCAGTCTGTTTTGCCCATCTAAATTGAGTCTGGGTAGGTCAATCTTGATTATACAATTATTCAAAGAGCATAACAACATGCACACTTTCTCAGGATTTACCTGAGATTTTGATTCCTTACCAGTCTGATATAGCATTTAATGTACCCTGCATGTTTTGCATAATTTCTTGCCTGTCAAATCCAGTCCTGCAATCTAGAATGTCATCTACAAAAATTAATGTTCCACCTAATCCGGAAGGTTGAATTTTGGCTACCTTCACCGTATTTAAAATCTGGTGCCCATTTTAACTTTTTTGTCTGTGAATATGTTCAGTGGACTTTATGTGATTTATTCATTTTCATAATTTATATTTTATGTATGGCCAAATTCATGTTGTACTTTCTGTATGTCTTTATTAGTGAGCTGTTATAATTTTTAAGAAAATTTCATATCCTTCATATTTCAAATTGTGATACCACCCATCACTAATATACAAGCACAACAGGAAATAACATCAGCCCTTACTGTGACATCATGACTAGAGCACACTCAAGAGGAGCCAACATTCGTCGAATCACGTCCTCTGTTACCAAGTCTCGACAATTAAGCAGAAAGCTATACATTGCTGAAATAAAAGGATTATATCAAGTTGTATTAGCAAACAAGGATTACTTATATGAGTTAAGATCTTATAACAGATCTTTTTCCATTGTCCCAATTGTAAAATTAATTACAAATAAAATATGTAAACAAATTGTTTATGTGTCATGCCCAATAGGAATATAGATTAAGTTCTTTCACGTTGCTCTATCTTTTGAGCATTTGTGAATTTGACACAAACAGATAAAGAAACATTTACACAACAATAAGAAAAGAAAAACATCAAGTACTATCAGTCATTTCATCAGATGCATATTTGTTCTTGATTCATGATTAGAAACTGTATCAAGAATCAAGAACAATTATGCATCTGATGAAATGACTTATAGTATTTGATGTCTTTTCTTTTCTGACTGCATCCTTCTTGCATCTCATCTCATCAAGATGCATAATTGTCCTATAGACCAGTTACACTATTTTACTGTGGAAATTATGAAGAAAAAAGTTGGAAATAGGTGAGATTACAGTTCCTTCTGGAGGGCCACAAAATAGTGGGGTTTTTTTCAATACCTAATGTTATGTAATAATAAGCTTAGAAGAAAGCAGAGATATTTTTTTTACTTCTCGGGGGGCCACTGCAAAAAAAGATTGAGAACAACTGTTATAGGCAGCCATGACTAATGAAAGTAACTACTATTGCTGTTTAATGTAAGTGTTCATGACTGAATAAAATACTGGATTATAGATCGTGGTTGACTAATAGAACATTAGTATAACATAAAAACATATTGGAACATTTGTATCGTCAAAACAAACACATATATCTGGATCAAACTTGAAAAACATGACTAATATCTTTAGAAGATTGAAGAAAATATGCACCTCCTAAAGCTCCCGCTCTCCCTTCTAATGTGACTTGCCAAGTAAAAGCTTCACCCCTGACTTTCTCTGATTCTAATTCTCTGACTGATCTTGGAAATGCATTCCTCCACAGAAGTAACATGCGAGGTAGATGATTCTTGATTACTGATGGGCCTGTTACACAATGATAATCAAATGTTAGAGACACAGAAAGTCTGGGAATTATCTAAATTAATGATTTAGTATTAATTTAGCTGGCAGTAGATCCTATTCAGGACACAGAAATCAATCTCAATGTAGTGATTTTTCTAAACAATATTTCCATTTAGTAAGTTGCCTTAGCTTTCTGAATAGTCTCAATACCAAACTGAACTGAAATTCAACCATATCTTTGATTTTTCTGAAATTCCTAACCCTGAAATTCAATCTTGACTGGTAGAATGAAAGAGATTATTACTGTAATTATCATTTCATATATGCTATTTTTTTCTTTGCAATCACTGAAAGGTCTGTTGAAGCAACAGTTGAAAGGGTCAATTTGTATTTGTTTAGAAGACTAATCTTGATCCTTCCTAGCAAATTTGACTATCAACAGAACACTGCCAAGAGTCATGAACTGTTGAATCTTGTAGACAGAATCAAACATACTGACTATGTGTTATAAATATCAAACATGGCCCATGAAAGACATATGCAAAATAGATCACAGTATGTGAAATTAGATGTTTGAGGAAAGCTATAAATGTCACCAGAAGAAACAGATGGAGAAATGAAGACATCAAGAATGAAATAAAGACTCTCATGTCAAAACTATATCAAGAGACTGAAGACCAGGTGTTTTAGCCACCTCATGACAATGAAATCAATGCAACCAGCCCTTCATGCATGTAACAGCAGAAGGCCAGGTTACAAGGCATTAGGAAGGCCAAGAGTTAGATGGGTGGAGTGATAATCAAAATGTTAAAGAGACATGGGCTGACCATAGCTAATGTGACACAAATGGCCAAAGACAGACAATCCAAACTTTCCCACAGGATGCCAAATGGCACAAGTAGAAATAACAATAGATAGATTGCATATATCCTTGATTCTTGATTAGAAACCAAGATCATCATACAACAGGATATGTTCTTAGTTTCAGCAGCTATCAAAGAGTATACAGACTCAGTTAGAGATAGATGTTGATTATGTGATCTTCAGATTCTTCCAGAGAGGGCACACTTTCTCCCATTACGCCTAAGCATCCATATTTCTGTCATTCTTTGTTATGTACATGTATGTTATCACATCGATATTAGGTAATAAATGCTGAATAACTATAATCCAATAGTTAAAACTTGGAATAGGGTAATGAAGTTTTTGATAATCACTGATAACACATATGATAATACACAAAATCAACAATTTAACAAAAGGCTTTTATCAAAAACACAATGTGACACACGACTAGCAAGAAACAGCATTGCCCACGTTCACATAATAATTGCTAGGGGCATAATAATCATCTCCAGTATAGTCTTCTTTCATTTTATAATAAATCAATAAATGCTCATATTAAGTCTATTAAGTCTACCCTATCTCTTCGCAGAACTGTGCCACCAATCACAGCATTGCCCACCAATGTGCCTGCTCTTCCATTGATTTTGACCCCTGCATGACCAGGGTAGTATATCCATTTAATAGTTTGGACAACCAAGTTGTGTACATTCTAGATATATTAACATGCATGTTGAAAAGACATTTTTCTTTGTTTTTTTAGTCCTGCCTACTCTAACAACTGGGCAGGGGAAGTAGAAATCTTCACACTTTCTCTGCATATTTACATCATGGAATTATTATTATGGACTGATTTTTGACAAATTTTTCAAAATTTGTGGAGTTTTCACACAATTTTTTTGCATTATGGATATTATTCGTATATACACTTATAATGACAATCATAGTTACATTAAAAATATGCACAATGTAAGTTTTTTGCGTACCGAATATAGCAAGGAAAGTGACAGTGAAATTCCTTGTTAGATAGACCTAATGTTTCCGACAAAGAGAAGGAAATTTGTGGTACTAATTGTGACATCGCAAATTTCGCTGAGTGATTTTGAGTATTTGTAGTTTTTCGAGTAGAAGTTGAGAATTTTGTAGAACATTTTGGGTCTGTACATAATCTTGATAAGGTTGCCACATGTTATGAATACTTTAGCAACATTGTCAATGATGAGTTTATCAATTTCCAGCAGATCGGACAAATTTGTATGTAACATAACACAAAGAACAAGCAAGGAAAGAGACAAGTGCTGGACATCTGTAGCTGCCATTGCAAAAAAAATAATTTTATATTTATATTATGATGGGTCTCTGTGTTCTACTTGAGTATGGCATGTACTGGAATACAGATAACGGATTCAAAGTTTCGGGCATATCAACCTGTTTTCAAAAAAAGGAGCTTTAAGAATATATCTCAATATTTTTGTCTATATGACTCCACTACTCAGCACCCCCAAGGTAAAAAGAATTCCCCCACATTATGTTGAGTTTGACAGTTTATTATTTAAAACATATATAAGTATTAAATTATCTTTGATATAGGTTCAAGCAAGACTATTCATTTTTCTGTTGATCTGCCAAGTTTGAGCGTGATATGATGAATAGTTTGAAAGAAAATGCATTTTTTAACATCATCATATTGATAATTTGGAGTTGTGACCCTTGTCTTAGTGATGGGAGATTGACAATAGAACAATCTCATAGTGGTGAAAGGGTTAATAATAAAACCTATAACTCATCATGGTCATTGTGGTATAACATTGAGATATTTGATTGCAGGAATACTTTCTGCACGCATCACTATCCTCTACCATATTGATGAATTTGGAAACTTCACACCCTGTCCAGTCTTCAGCCATGTCTCTTCTAGCCTCCTCATCTTCTTTCCTCCAGCACAGCATATTTAATCTAGAATGGTTCATATCACCAACATAAATCTTACGTGTTTTCACAGAAGAATTAAGTTTTAAGTAAATCATTGCATTTACCCAAGGTCATAAGAGCTCCAAGCAAAAGCCATCCTGACTGAGTTCTTTGCAGTGACAGTCTACTGTTCTGTGATGCAGTTCTAAGCAGTTCTTCTGCTATACTGAATATTTGCTGTCAATTAATATGGAATAATAAGTTTATGAAGTGTATGGACTGATAATGAGGAATTAATGACTATACAATAAAGTCAATATAATCAGTTTCATAGTTTCCAAGAATCATTCTATAAAGTATGATTGAAAATTAGAACATTACAACAAATATAACTATTTTAACAAAGAAAAGTGAGAATCCACATTAGAAATGAAATTTTAAAAATGATAAATAATGATGATGATGATTCAATCCCTTTCGCTGTGAGCAGGAAGCTCTTGACAGCCCATAGCCCTTCTGGCAAATGCACAGGTTTTATAAATAATAATTTTAAAATTTAATTTAACACTTCATTTAATGTTATGATAAATAATAACATATGATACACAAACACTGGAAATAAAATACAGACACAAATATTGGCTATGAATTTGACTCACCTTTCCCTTTGAGTGTGGAATTCCAAGTGGACACTGGTATACCCCACCCAGTAAAGCAGCCAGAGCACTGCTGTAACCAGCGACAGCTTCAGGTGATGAACGTAGCTTGTCCATTCTCTCTACACAGCGGTCAAGAAGTGGGGTTAGCTGGGATGGCAGTGCCACAGCTATGCTGGCTAAACACCATGAAGCTGATAGGCGGGCAGCATGAGAAGGATGTATCAGAACTGAAACCACAGGTTCTACTATACCTGAAATATGAAGTCAAACGTAACATAGAATGTGGTTGGAGAACATTAAAAATTAAACAAACTGATTTTCACTTCTTATGCATTTGTTCTCAAACTCCTCCAGATTATCTGGGAGGGGGGGGGCGGCAGCCAGATAACAAATTGTGTTCTGTCATAACTTACAACTTTGCTATGGTATCTGCGCCTTTCGACCTGACACGTCTAACTTTAGCATTTCTTCCGGATTAATTTTACCCTCTATGGGTTGGGACAGCCAACTCCACCCTAAAAACCTTCTTATTTAGTCACCTCCTACGAATTGCGCAGCAGGTAACAACATCTCTATTCTTTGTTCCTCTTTGAGGTGCCAGAAAAACATCGATGGTTGATTGTTACTATTATCCAGCAATCAAGCAATCATTTTTTTCTACCTTTTTCTGGGCAATCATTTTTGCTATCGACTTCTTCCATTCAAAAATTGAATGCAGTCTTGTAAGTAAAATAGTAACAACTTCTGTGTTTGTTCTTAAACTCCTGTTAGTTAACAGGATTAAGTCAGAAGAATGAAATGTGTTGCATCATAGTTTACAGATTGACTGCTTTAATATCTGTTCCTTTGAACTGACAAATCTGACTTCAGCATGACATAATTCAGTTGCTTTACCTTCTACGGAATTTCAACTAAGCTAGTTGTTAGGAACCTTTTTTACTTGCCAAGAACAATATGCCTTTTTATAGCATCATTCAATGGCCATATAATCATCATCACAAGGTGCCGTTTCCACATCAAAGGTGAGCCAGGCCATATTATAAAATAAAAGTTAGTCTGCACTATTTAACTCACCTCACCCCTATTGTGAAAGATGGAACTGCTTGGTGTAGCCAGTAAGATTAGCTGGTATTGATATTTCTACTGTAACTGCTGTTTCATGTTTTTGTCAGTCAGTCTAGAGTGCAATCGACTGTAACATATCTCTAGAGACAGCATTCCTTATGCACATTTCAACCAAGCAGTTAAAAAGATTAAAAGTGTGACAAACTCTCTTTGGAAGTCATTTTGAGTGGTACATCAACTGGTTCTACATGGAATAGTGTAGCGAAGATGTTTAGTTCCATTTGTTAACTTTTCACATTCTTGAATATTTCCATAAATGTCTACATTGATTTCACACACCCATCATCATATTTAATTGTCATAGGCATGCCAATATTGGATGTGCGGAGCCAAAAGGTGCAAATAACGAAGCCTGTCAAAACTAGCAGTCAAGCATATCCAGTTCAAATCACACGAATACTCATGCTGATCCAACTAGATCTCACTTATAGAAGGGCAATAATCCTACTAGATTTCCAGCAGAATGTAGTGAAGAAAATATAAATGCATTATGTTGATGTTTTATTCCGTCAAGGCCCAGACACATCCATCTTTAGCTGAAGGAGAGTTTCCTATACCATTATTTCAAATCCCAGAGTGTTTGACATGTGGGAAGAATACCAATAACTGGCCAGTCTCCTACTATAAAGATATCTTATTGAGAATTTTTTACTACCTTGAGGATATGCTAATCAATAAAAAGACTCCTTTCAAGCAAACTAGAAAAGGTCAATAGACTTCACCACAGCAGAGATTATGTGTAATCTTGCTTTGTTACCTAACAACTCTGTTATCATGATGATCACGTGAAGTTCAAACTAGATCTTGGACAGTGTTGACTGTAATTCAACTACAAATTATATGAATCTTCTTCTTCAGCGTTCATTCTCAAACTCCAGCTGGGTCTCTCTTGTAGCAGGACCATGGTCCTATTAGATTTCCAGAAGAATATAGTCCAGAGAATGGAAATGCATTGTGTCGCGGTTTTATTTGTGCCAATGGCCCGACACATCTGTCTTCGGTTGAATATCATATGAATAAATATGAACACTATAAATCACTGTCATTTTCAGCTCAGTTAAGTCTATGCTGTGTGAATACAAAATAAACTTATGAACTAAAGAGTTATGATATATTTAACACTTTCAGAAAATGTCTAAAAATATAAGCCCAAATACACTAGTTGGAACTCACAGGGTATTATAATGTTTTAAATATTTGATATTAACATTTTGAATGCATGCTTTACAAAGTTTATAAGTAAGGTATTTTAATGAAAAGAATTAAATACAGGCAATATCCATATGTCGCAGCACAAAACAAATTAGAAGATAATAACTATGAAAGTGATCTATATGGGACTGAACAAAAATATATAATGGTAAGCAGTCAACACTTTTTAACATTCTACAATGTTCAGATTAGTCAACACAAGACATTACTATCACAAGCTGTGTGAGACCCCCCTAGATCTGTAACATATAAACTAACCTGTGGCAGGTTCTGCTACCAAAGGACTTGCAGATGTACCAAGTCTAAGTACCAGGCAACCGAGCTCATGTAGGGCACACACCAATACATGTTGACTGACAGATAAATCTGATCCCATATTTTTACCCTCAGAAACTTCTACTGTGGCCTCTCCTGTTGATATGACATGATGTAAAATTAAAATAAAAAAATTATATGAACAGTCTCATTATCGACAACTTCTCAGAATTTGAACTATATTTGTGCTACTTTCATAAATTACAACGTGTTACAATATATATGTTCATATTTCTAATATTTATAGCTCTGTACTTTTTTTTCTCTGATCTCATTCTTACACAGTAAGATACAAACACTGTTGCACTGATTTACATATTTTATAGATTCTTTAGATTTTCTTCCTGTGATGGTGTCTTAGGACAATTTTTAAATTGGTATTTTCCCTTCAACCAATTCCACTTTTATCAATTTTTGAATTGTCAATGTTTCTATACCATGTACAACTGGCAACAACAGTGCTTAAACACAGTACTTCAAGTTAGCATCCATCTCTAATGGAAAAGGCATTATTTTCCTTCAATCTTACCTTCAAGGAATCTCAATATGACCTTCATGACTCACATTGTGACCATGCCAGTCTGCCTTTAAGTATATTTCAAAAGATTCAAAGGTATCTTCCTACATTTATTTATAATCTATGTAGATTCACATGCTAAATATGATGATTTATTCCATATATTTATCATATTACCATGAATTATCATCATAAAGTGACATTGCAACCAACCTTTATCAATACCGGATCTTGTGAATACTGGATCTTATAATTTATCAGAATATCACAACAGAATTACTTTTTGCTACTATTTAATCAATATGGAAAAACCTCTTCCCTAGTTTCAATATTCTTCCCTCAATTCTGAAATTAATCTTTGAGCTTGAAAATTACCATCACTTTTATTTTACTAATATTTATATTCTACAAATCTCATATAGAGAGTATAAGACAAATGTGTATATAAGAAAAAAAAACACAGGTAGTAATAATAAGACCCATAAACCCATCAAGGTTATAGGGATGTCACATTGGGGACATCAGTACGAGAAGTCCTCCAAATACCCCTGCCTTTGGTCATTCTGATGAGTGTAGAAAAATCACACTCACATCGTTTCTTGATTTTATTAATCAAAGATTTTCTTTGTCCTCATCTTCTTGTTTCCTTCTTAGTTGTTCCTTGCAGAATAATTTTAGCATTTCACTCTGGTCACAGCTAGAAATATCCAATATACATTCAACAGATAGTAAAGGTATGAAATAGTAAATAGTAAAAAAAGAAGATAGTAAAGATCAACTTATATAAATCTTTGAATCAGTCAATATTTCTATATAGTTGTGAGACCTGGACTTTAACAGCAGAATCCAGGTGTTTGAAAACAAATGCTACATACGTATGTTGGGTATCTGTTATCCAGAACATAAGGCCAACATTTTTGTGCAAGATAAAATTAATTCAGTAGCTGGGCCACAAGAACTACTGTTGACAATCATGAAACTTTACAAACTCTGATGGTACGAGCATGTGATAAGACATTCCTTGATGATAAAATATGTTCTTGAGGGTACAGTGGAGGGTGTAAGAAGATGAAGTGATAAGAAGAAGACATGGCTGGATAATATTAAGGAATGGGCAGGAAGTGAAGTATCCAAACTCAAACGGATGGTAGAGGACAGAGAGGCATGGCCTTCTGCACCAAAGGTCTCATTGTGACACCCTATGACCCTGAAGGGTAATGTTTTTATTTATTTATTTGTTTCTTTGTTGCCTCGTTGCCGTTGTTGTTGTTATTATTATTATTATTGTTATTATTATTATTATTATTAAAGGGAATTGAAACTTAAAATAGCAGTACAATGAAAAATAAAGTAGAAGTGTATAGCTTATGAGATTTCTTGTTAAATTCAATGCACATGTGCAGCCTTTTTATTGAACAATAAATAACTTAATCATAATGAAAATAAAATAGAAAACCATGAATCAATATCTGTTACTAGGCCTATATTAACCTGCACCATGCTATCGGCGTAAATAAACAAACACTTCTGGGTGAAATCCACTTGCCATGTTTGCAGAATTGCAATGATCACTAAGCAGTTTTTTTATAACTAGCAATTTTTATCAAAATGTAAATTCTGCTTTTTCTTTCAGGAAAGAAAAGAGTTGAAATACTGCTAGCAAATGCAGCATCCTTTTCTCGACAAGGTCATGTGTAAAGCAGATGGCAGATCCAAAATATTTTAGATTTGTAGTCAAAGTGTTACAATCAATGCAATCTAGTTGTAATAGAAGTCATTTTTATTGAAATTCTTATGGATTATGTTTGTAATCATAAGGAAATGTTGGGAATTACGTTTTTTTTTCAAAGAAGATATGAAAATGTTAGTTTTGTTATGAAATGACATCGACCAGATTCGGTTTTAAACAAGCTGTATTGAATATAATTTGGAATCATGCTGTGTGTGTGACAAACTTTCTTACATCTAATCACGATTGGATTGGGAAGGTTAGTGACACCTAAGTGTTTTATTTGATTTTAACAAACGATTTTAACATGTTTTATTTATTTTCATAAGAAATTATGAGCACGTTTGTTTGGTTATGAAATAACATCATTAAAAATATCATGTAGCAATATTTTGGAAAGACATTTCCATGCGAGTCAGTCATTTTATATTATGTAATTGTCATAAAAGAATGGGGGGGGGGGAAGTTAGGTCATTTGCATTTGGCATGGTGCAGGTTAAACTGACATTGCAGACAATACCCACAGACTAATGTTTCACTATGAACCTACCAACAGTGTTCATCTGTTTGACAATGACTTGACAGATTTCCTTAGCAGCAGCAATCTGTGCTTTCTCCCCCAGCATGCCACCAATCACTGTCCGCATTATAAACTGCACACACTTGCGAGCATAAACAGCATCCACATGTGACGGTGTAGCTCGTGTGTTTGCAGCCAACTCCAGAACGTGTGTCAAGAAGACAGAGATGTTCCTCTCCAGCCACAGACCACCCATGCATTTAATGAATTCCACATATGCCTATCACATAATGAAAAAAACAGAATTATAATAATCATAACTACTATTGATCCTGCCTTAAACCTTGAACATTAGTGACTATCTATCTATCTATTGTTATTTCCACATTATGGATCCTCCTTTTCATATGTCAAACAAATTGCTATAGAGATGAAACAGAGATGCTATAGAGGCAGTGTTTCCCAATGTGGGGCCCACATCCCACAAGGGGGAGCAATTTCATTGTTCTGAGGGGGGGGGGCAATTTAAACAGGTTGTAATTAGGCTTAATTTAGGAATAATTCAATTTTTGAGTATATAAAAACATATATGTTACAGAGTGGGAGAGGGGGCATCAGAATTTTAGAAAGACTTTGGTGGGACATGGTTAAAAAAAAAGGTTGGGAAACACTGCTATAGAGTATATAAATACCAGAAGACCATCTTAATGGGGGGGTTTTATGCTCACATTAAAAATAAAACTGATGAAGTGAGATGCTGATTAATGAAGCCATAAGCGCTGACACAAACATAGACTTACATGTGTTATGCCAACTCTAATCTCCCTGTTGACTGGATTAGATCCTTTAATCATCTCTCCTGCTGTGGATGTCTTCAGAAAGCCTCCTAAAGTGCCTTTGTTAAAGCCGGAAGCTAAGATGGCTAAAACATCTTCTAAACGAGCAGGCTTTGTTTTTGCTTAAAGGAAGAAGAGAAAACAATAAATAACTGCAGTTATTTCATGTTTAACTTAATGGTTCTCAAATATTCTTAACTATTGAGTCTATAAATTTCATATAAAATATATTCTATTTAATCTCACAAAAAATGCATCAGTCAATACTGTGATACCACATACTGCCAATCACTGTGGAAACACAAGTCTATTCTATTCTAGTCTGTGTGTTTGTCCTTATCTTGACAAAGGCCTAGTGGTCGAAACATTGAACCTGTGTATTAGTTCTATGTGTTAAACTGAAACTTTCAAAACAAGATCTGGAGTACGATAAGGCTGTGTGCTTTAATCTCTACTTTTCAACATATACATGGACAGAATAATAAAAGAAGTTCACATCAACAAAGAGAAAAATATTGCAAATAAACTAATGAGGAACTTAATAATGAAATCAACAAACTATTATTTGCAGAGGATCAAAATCTAATATACAAAGATGAAGAAAATTTGCAAAACCACATCAATGCATTGCTATAGCATGTAAGAAGTACAACATGAAAATTAATGTACAATAAACAGAAGTTAAGAAAATTAGTAAGTCTGCAACACCAATGGATATAACAATAGATAACACCAAAGTGAAACAAGCAAATGAATTTAAATAATCTAGGCAGCATTTTTTTTCTGAAAATAGAAGACTAGACAGAGAAATAGAAACAAGGTGCCAGAAAGCAAACACAGTGACCTACCAACTTTCATCATTACTTCTTCCCCCGATCAAGATGGAAATCAAAATACAGATAATATCTACAATATTTTTATACCAAAACTCTGCTACCAATGTCATGGTCTTGCAGCAAAGAGAAAAATCATTACATGTGAAATGCAGTGTCTGAGAAAAGCTGCCATGGTTACTAAACTAGATCAAATAAGAAATGAATAAATTAGGAATAGAGTTGGTATATTGGTACAATATCATGTATTGAGCATATTGAAAGACAGCAAGTAAAATGGTTCAGTCACCTTATGAGAATGAACCCCAACCAAATACCAATAAGAGCATATAACAAAAGAATAACCAGACATAAGACCAAAGGTAGACCAAGAAAACAATGGATAGAAAACATAATGATAGCCTTGAACAAACATGGACTTAATGCAACCAAGGTGACTCATCTGGCATTGGAACAACAGCTGAAGCTCCCACCCCTATGCTTAATGGCAAGTGTGAATATTATCAACTATCATTCACCTGAGGACAGACAGTAGACAATAGTAAAAATGATATTGAACCTTTTTTTTTTATTTTACTAATTTTCATTTACCACTTGGTAGACAGTTCTACTGCAGTTTTTCTTGTTTCCTTTGTAAAAATATATAAACCACTGAGAGTATAATTATATTTTAAAAAATATGTGTCAGAAATTGTCTCTACATTGACTATAGTATTTGTATTCATAAATGATAAGCGTTAAGTGAGGTTAGGATAAAATTGAAGAACATACTAAAGAAATGACAAAGCTATATTTGTTAAGTTCATAGAATATTGCCAGCTCTGACAATACCATACATATAAACACCAAGGATGTAACTTTAAAGTCCAAAATGTGACCAAAGTTGAAAACCAGTGTATATACCGGGATATAAAAATGACTACTGCTAATAATACAGAGTAAAACTTTTATTATAAGAAATAAGGGATAAGCAAAATATGATTAAAAATGAAAATACAGGCAACACAAAATTTAGCAAATGTAAGAAGCAAGATCATTTCTTCCATTTACATCCTACCTTTATTCACATAAAATATAAGGATAATACAGTGCGACCTTTGCCCTGAGGCATGGTCAAGCCTAATAAAACTGACCAACGGGTACCAGAGTGTTCCCCAATATGAGGTTCATTTAATCATTCAGTGCTGTCTCCGCAACAAAAGTTGGCTACAATGACAGAGACAGAGTGCATCAGCAATTACCATATATTCAAGCCTAGATAATGAATGGATAAGGTCAACTTTTTGCCTTCAAAATGCATGGTGGACATGAGAAGTCGTGTTTCAATGTAGTTTTAGGTTGCACAGCAAATGTGAAACATTTACTCACCCACATCATGGGTTTTATTTAAAACACAATACTAGGCAGTGGGAAAAATTCTAAAGTACTGTGTTTGTCCATGACCAGGCGTACTGTCAAAGGTCATGGTTTGTGCATCCCCACATCTAATTCCTGGGAGCCTTACCTCCCTTCTGCAGCTACTAGAACCATTTAAAGACAGACTTCGAGCAAAATGGAATTTAAACTGTCATCCGATGTAATTGTACCAAAGGGTGATAATGGTAAATAAAAACTGTTATCATTACAATCGCTAAGTGGGTAAAAAAATCGTGGTTGGATATTCTGTCCGAAATGATCGTCTGATCATTCAAAAAGCCTTCATCAGTAAGGCAATGGATGGAAATGAGGAAGCATGACGGTGTTATCTTTGATGATGATTTAAACAATGTACCGGTAGACAGTGTGGCATAGAGTGATGATATTCGAGACAGGTGAACTGTTTTGGAATTCAAACAGTATTTCTGACTCCGAAGGATTTGAATGACTGAATGAATAACGGTAAGTTTTTTTTACTGCTGCTGGTATACCTATTTGACTGTATTGTATTACCATTTTTGTGTTTCTACCAGTAATAATTCAAGAAAAATATTATTGTGCTCATTTATAAACCTACATTAATAGTTGGAAATACTAAAATTCAATACAGAAATATAATGTAGCTAAAATGTATTACCATTGGGTTGTTTTGGTGCTTGTGCAGTGGCCATGAGGTTTCCTAGCAGCTTAGCAATGGTACATCGAGCATCATAGTTTGATCCATCAAGGGATCGGAAACAAAGGGATGCAACAGTTTCAAGCTCACTGGTACTCATAAAAGGGGCTTCATTCACAAGCTCATCCATGCACTATGTAGAAAAGAATAAGAAACATAATTTATGAAACAAAACTATAGATATTAAAATAACATAATCATTCTCTTTGTACATTTGAGAAATTATTAATGAGATCAATATACAAAATTTATAGAAGTAGGTGGACACAAATTAAAGAACTTGAGATATTCTAATAACAATGTCCTTATTGTTTACAATGAAGCAAACTGAAGAAAGTAAAAGTAAAGGACTTGGTCTAAACACAAAAAGACAAGTGATGGTCATTTATAAGAAACAGGCATCTTCCAACATGCAATATAAAAGTGGACATTTCAACATGAAAACAGAGATTAGAAGGAAATAACGGTATATCAGAAACACAAAAAATTAATTAGTTATGTTTAGTCATCAGATCATCATCATTGCACAACAGGACAAATAAATAGGTGTTCAATCTTCCCATATATATCCACAATTACACTACAAATGAATGTTCCAGATCTCTGTTCAATAACAAACATTATTTTCAGTCCGCAATGTGCTAATTTCTGGTGACAACATTTTTCAAGCTCTGCTCCTCTATTCTTGCCATGGAAAAGGAATCATCCCCTTCATCAATTTAGTTTGATAGTACAGTGTGTCATAAGGAGTTCAATAAGTTGACCCAGTTCATTTCTCTATCGCTCAATACAGTGGAAGAACTTGCCAGTCTATCATTATCATTGTCTTGAACACCCCATCCTCAAAAATTTATGTGACATCTTACCAAATTACCCATTAGACAAATACCCACAGACTCAAACCACCATTCATAAATACAGTCTAATTGTATTTCTCTCATCATGCTCACTGAGTCACTGAGAATGCAGAATAATAATGGGATATGCAGTTTCTAATATAACAAAAAAATACATCCTGTCAACGATAGAACAAATTTACTAATTGAAGTGATTAAAATCTTATTTGTGATATTATTTCTTAAATAAGATCTTATTTATTTTATTTAACCGTAGTCGTAACCTTTGATAGCAGTTACCATGTTATTCCGACAGGCCAACGTTATGCTTGATTTAGTTACGGGCAAAGCGTGTGTAGGCGAGGCAAGGCGTGTGTAGGCGGAAAAACAAAGAAACCTATCGCACAGGCTAGCGTTGTGCCCTGATGTCGACGTCTATTTCGGCTGCATTGGACTTAAAACTGCATCGAGTCAAATGGCTGCTGGAACAGAGGTCGGAGCACTTATGGGAATGTCTCATGTGCTGTGAGGCCAGTTTCTAATCAAGAATAAAGAATTATTTGTGATCTGTTCTGAATTTACTCGCACTCATTTTTTCCAACTATCTACATACTTTATGTTGAAATTCTTTAGATGGAGAATTTGAGCATGACACCAGATACAAACCTTTAAGCACAGTCTGTCTTGTGTTTGAGAGTACAAAACAGTGTAACTTCATGCTTAAATCAGTGATAATTGTATGATAAACAAATCATGTGTAAATGATGTCACATAATTCACTGTAAAATATATTAAATGTGTGTGTGAATTTGTGTTAAATAGTAGCGGACCAGGGACAAGACCAGCAGATAGGGAAAAATAAGTTATTGATTGGTCATCTGCGAGCTAGGAAGTAGACTTTTTATCTATATCGCACATAAACAAAAACTAAAACCAATGGCTGCAATTTAATTAAAACAATTAATTCATAGGGTCTATAATATTTCAAATTCACACACAATTTTTCAATTATATGCATTATATATTTGCTGAGATGCATCATCTTAAAATTGGGCAAAGCTGGTGAAATGTACTATAGAACACAAAAGCACTAATCAATAAGTTATGGAGGCTCAAATTAATACTTATGGTTTATATTTACATACTATCACTTGCAGAATATGAAATAAAACACTGTATTAAATTAATTTATGAAATTATGGAACTGATAGTATTTACTGGTTGCAGGAATTTGTCAGTGTACAAACAATCCATTATTCTTTCTTTCTTAATTTCCAGCTCTGTCTGCCTTGTTCTTTCCTACAAGCATACAAAAATATTAACTTATTTTAAATGATATTACCTTGGCTGCTGCCTGTCTCACTGCCATGGACCTATCAGTCATAGCCTGTCTACAAGCCTTGTAGATATCTTTGTGAGCACTAGAGCCAGCTGAGCCTAGGCCTGATACCAGCTTCTCAAGGGTCTGCATGATCTCAAATCTTCCCTGGGACTATAGTGGAGTAAAGATATTACGAAATAAGTCAGCACTATTATTTTTGTCAAATAGGAGAATTTAGTCTTCTACCTACTTCTTTTTCCTATGCTCTAGTATAATCATGTAGATATCTCTTTATGATTTCACCTATTTTAACTTAAGTATATTGTACCACTAGTATACAGTTGTCTTAGGTGGCCCTGAGGGAGAAAACTGAAGACATGCAATGTAGGCAAAAGGCAGTTACATCCATAAACACAGACTTGTTATGTATGAACTGTTCTCACTCCTCTAGACAAAAATTTGCAAATTCAGCCATGAGAGAGGCTGCCTTTTGAGGGCTTTGTAGTCCATATGTAATTTTTATGCTGGCCTGCTTCCTGAATGTCTGTAAAGACGCAAAAGGCTATCACAGTATACAGCAACGCTGCAATATTTATGCCTTTAAGTTCAGCACATTCATTTTTTTTTATGTTTGTCCATAGAATGAAATAGCAAACCATATTAATGACAATCTTACAACTTGAATGGTACATTACAATTCTTTGCTCCCCGTTTGTGACTTGACATCACACAAATGTTTAGTCCACTTACCTATCTTGTTCACTACTCGTTAGGATACTAAGTTAGATCGCATTTATATCTTCACATTGAAGATTGCTTGCAATGAATCTTCAAGAGTTTTTGTCTGCTGTTCTGGTAACGCATTTTGATATTTTCTTCTATCTTTATTTTTATTTTCTTCTAGTATGCTGTGTCACTCTTCAGACTTACTCTCTAGACAGGCTATCAAGATTCATTGTCTTTTTAATGTGTCCAAAATATTTTATATGTGCAGTCTCGACTGTACAAATTTCATCCCTAAAGTGTTAGCCAAGAAATTCACATGAAACTCAAATTGTAACTATTTTATGAGATGCACAGCATAGATGTGATCTTAGAATCTTGGTCAGTGGCTAACCTTGGGATTCATATCAGAGTGTATCCCTTTGCATTCCTCAAGAATTGTATATAATCTACATTATTATAAGGAACAGAAATATGGACAACAGAAAATATGAATCAGGTACACAAGTAGACATCTGAATTTAATATAAGTTACTATAAGAAGATCTCAATAAATAAAAAGGCTTAGAAAAATCATTAGGTAGAAGAAAAATACTGAAAGACATCTTAATAGATCAATATAATATTTTGTTAGAAAGAAACATGGCACACTGCTGACAATCATACTCAAGGAAAACTTGAAGTCAAATACTCTAAAAGAAAACATCACAAAATGACAACACTATGAGCAGGAAGGAAATATCAAATATCCGTCTACCACAATGGGAAAAAAAAAAATATTTGCCTGTTAAACCAACCCTTGATGTGGAGATGGCACTTGACCTCACTTACATGCTAATATTATTAAAACTGTATATGTTTAAGGTAACTCACATATTCATAACTAACATTTTACAAAACAAAATTGTACAGTAATATATATATTATGTGGTTAACCAGACAACACACACATTAAAATTGTTACTTCCAATATAGTAATTTGTTATACATTTAGTGTTGACCGGCTATGTAAACTGAATGAGATACATACAAAAATGGTTACAATATAAAGTGTTTCTTCAGCATTGCTTCTCATTCCAAAGTTACATGTTTGTTTTCACCTGTGAAGTTATCACTGTAAATGAAATTTAAAATGACCACTGATCATGTGGTCAAGAAGTCTAGTCTTATACAAATTTTTTTTTAATATTTGAGACTTTCAAATTGTTTCAAAGCTGCACACAGGAACTCTTGACAGTACAAAAATAGATACAATCAGATAGAAAAGCCAGTGTTTGGGCACACAAAATATAATAGTTAAATTTTGCCATTCGTCCCATATTATGTGGAGCACATCGCGTGTGGTTAGAACGTTGTTATCAGGCCCTTATGGTCCTGGGTTCAATCCACAGTTGGGACAGGATTTTTTCTTTCAGAGGTACAATCAAAATTCTTCCTGTACATATCGCAGCGTCTGCTATGGCAGAGCAGCCTTTATTTTCCCAGCCCATAGAAGCCCACAGCCCTGCACTCCTTCACAGGAAAACATGCAGTAACGAAAGTATATTTTCTTGATCTGTACTTAATTAAAACTGAGCACTGAAATTGTTTCTACATTATTTTATTGAACTCCAGAGATTCAACTATTTAAAAATCAGTCTATCTAATCATTCTTCCTAGTGACATAGCTAATATTACCTCTGAATTTTTCAGAGACTTTATGAGAATTTGCACAGTATCTTCATATGACCTTCCCGTCATTCGTCCCAATTTCTCAAACATGGCACCCAGGCAGGCTATTGCAGCTCTGAAATTAATAATATTGTTATTCATTGACAACATTCAAATTAAATGATTATAATAAAATATTATGTTGCCACATCCTACTGGATGGGAAAACAGAAGCAAAGAATAGTAACACTGTGAAGTACCAGTTGCACTATAAGAAGTGATTGAGAATGCTTGGGTGTGGGGCTGGTTACTAATCCTACAGAATATATCTTTAATAATTGAAGCACATCATGTATAACCGTGTTATTCAATATGGAGCACATGCCCCACAAGGGATGTTGAGCAAGAGGTAGGCAGATATACAAAGTGGAAGAGAAGCATCATGAGATGAGCAGGTTAGTCTAGCAGAGGGCATCATCAATGTAAGAGACAGTGGATGTTGAAGGTCTGTTGCAGCCAACCTGTGTTGCAGAGATGGAACTTGATGATGAAACCCCTCTGCCACACATACCGGCTGCAGGTAAATGAATAATATAATGTAGAACCATCAAGGATTCATTATTGAAGAATAAAAAAAATAATGCAGCAAGTAGAATTTGAATCAAGTATGCTCAGGTGGTGCTTACTCGCCTCGCAACATGAGTCAACGCGTTTCTCTTTTTCAACCACACTGATCCCTAAAAAGCTGCAATTTTACTCAAGACTTGGTTAAAATCCTGTTTGCTGCATTATTATTTATTCTTTAATAATAAATCCTCTATATCTATCTATTCGCTATACCCCTTATTGTCTTTCAGCATCAGGGGTAGAAGAGTTTTCTGGAGATGGCCCCCGTGTGTTCTGAGTATATTGTGGCATTTGTCACCTCTTTTATTTTGGTGGCCATCGTTTTCTTGGTCGGCCTCTAGGTCTGCCTTGACTGTATCTTTGTAGTATAGCTTGCTGTGGTATGTTGTCTGGTGGTGGTCTGCTGATGTGTGCAAACCATTTGATCTGTTGGCTCTTAATATATACCAAATCCTCAATGTTTCTATATAATATTGTTCATTTACGCATGTCACATCTGAAGCAATCTTGCTTATGCTTATGTGTTATTTATGTTTACACGTAGGCGCAATTGCTTGATCCTTGTAATACAGAGGCCTTCTGACTTTGGTGTTGGTAACTAAAATATTCCGCGTTTTTACCACTTTCGCTAAACAGTGGAGGACTGTAGCCATATTAATAGTATAGTATGTCAGCTGTATGAGGGAACTGGTTCTCATACTTACCAACCATTCTGCTAGCATCAATGTTTTGTATATTATTCATTAATGTATATTCTCTTGACAAGCCTTTGCTCTCCTTAAGTTTGCATATGGCTAAAGTTGTACCATCATTTTTGTCATTCTAGCAACCTTTTCACTACATTTACGGTAATAAATGAAAGAAATAAAGAAAAAAAATAAACTACAGTAATAAAAGAAAGAAGGAAGAATAATATTTAGGAGTTCAATTACTGGTACAATCAAACCATTAGTCTACACATTTACACCTGCTGGATTAAGGAGTAGATAGATGTTAATTCTAACATTGGAGATCAACTGCAAGTTTTATATACATAAAACATTTAATGTAATCATGTTCATTCACAAACTCCTGCTGACTAAGGATTTAATCAGAGAGCAACATGTGTTATGTTATAAATCTTGGCTACAATATGTGTGTATTTTTGTACAACACATCTGACTTCAGCATATAATTTTTGGATCATTTCACATTTTATGGGATATGGCAGCCTTAGTTGCTTCTTACAACATGTATGGCAGGTGACAGTGAAACTTTTTTTTGTACACCCCTTTAGAGCCATGGCAACATGTGTACATTTTTTTTCTGAAAGGCAAGACGACAAAATTAATAACAGAATGATAATAATATTGATAAAATATTAACTATAATTACAACCATATAAATACTCTCTAAGTGACACTTGCAGTTACAACTTACAATCTAGATGGTAAATAACTGGGTGAGTCATCCTTGCTTTTAATGATGTCATTGCATTTATTAATTGTTTCAAACAGGTCAAAGGTATCACCAACGCTGAAGATGAGGGCTAGACATCGTGCCAATAGTTTGCGAGTTGGTGGTCCAGGAGACTCTGTGATCTGGCCTGTCAGTTGCTCTACTAGCCTTTTTTGACTTCCCTTGATATCAGACTGCAACAAAGCCAAAAAATAGTTCAGATAATAGAGATAATAAAAGTAAATATGTTTATATCTAGTAAATTGAACAAAAATGAGACTACAATTTACCAAAATGCATAACAACACCACGTTCATCTTGATCTGGAAATGTCTCACTTTTATGTGACATTGTGGACTGTTGTTATGAACATGAAGAATGCACAGTTATTATTATTGTAAACAAGTTTTGTTGTTTATTTTATTCTATACCTTGTGTCTAAGATACTTAACATATTCTCTTTGTTGTACTCTAATTCAAATTTAACTTGCCTGTCTGTCACATGTAACAACACTTTTCATTACATTTCTGCATGCTTATTCTTTAATACTGGAGATATCTAATTTCTCTTCTGCATTCATGTTTTATCTTTTATATGTATATCTTTGATTTGTGCATTTGCCATGACCTCTGTTTTCTCTATGCTCATTTTCATGTGTATTTTAAGCATTCACTGTTAAATTGTTTATATGTATCTGTAAGTTTACTTCATCAGCCACAATTGAATGGTTATCTGCAAAGAGGAGCACACTGAATCATGTTTAGATTTGCTGATTTACTTGCCTATTTGATCATGGTATTATAAACAATATGGGAAATATTATACCATTAGCACTAAACAAGTGCTTATTTTATGCAGCAAAAAAATTGCCAATGTGCCAAATATCATTTAAAGCCAATTAAGAAAATAATAGAACACTGACAAGTGCAAAGAAAGTAAAACATGATGGCATCGCAAAACAATTTTTTGTAAAGTACCGGTAAGTAAAATTATTTTGAACATCCAAGATATTATTAAAGACCATCTAGATTCACATACATCATCTGGAGAATAGTTTATGATGCCTTGAGGCACACAAGATCTAGATGTAAAAAATAAAAAATTGACAACACTGCAGATATCCCTTCATAAAGTATAAGAAAATACTAACAGCTGAAAAGATGGAAAGGTACCAACAGCATATGTGAGTATATGTGTGCACACATGTATATGTGTGTGTTTTTATGGGTATAATTTGTTCCAAAAAATAGGTTCAAAAATATTATGAGACTATACAACTTGTATGACATCAAGAACCACTTTGGCAGTGGTGAAACAACATAAACTTGTTTAGTTTGAACACTTTATACAATTATTTTGCATGGAAAAGTTAAGGGTGGAAGAAGTAGAGGTCAGAGAAAATCCTGGATCAATGACATCAAGGAATGGTCTGAACATGTTTTTCTACACTCATTCGAATGGCTGAGGGTATAGTTTTTTTGGAGAACTTTTTGTGCTGATGTCTCCAGTGTAGTCCCACCCTCCCCACAAATGACTCCAACAGGTTATGGGTCTTATAATTATTATTATAAGTCAACTACTGTGAAAATATATGCTTGGAAGATAGAAAAAGATTCTGAAAAGATGAATGTTGTTGATGGAAGATTTTCTAGAGTGGAGTTGATATACAACTCATCATTTTTCTTTGTTAGCTTTTCCAATGTGTAGCTAAGGTGATAGTGAACTTACACTGTATCTACATTCTCAGGAAGCTGGGAACATAAACAATAACCAAGCATTCATTTTATTGCATTACTGTAATGATTACATACAAGAGTGTGAAGATCTAAGAAGATTTAGTGGAGGATAATAATAGAAAAGGCAAAGAAACCAAAACCTTAAGTGGCAGCTTTCAAGAAGATAGTCAAAAATAGAAATCTGTAGAGGGTAAAAGTTAAGAGTCTAATGTTTAATGAGGAATGAAATGAAGTCTAGTCTTTTGAAGCTCCTGATTCCAAAACTGTTCATTATGGCTACCCTATTTATTATTTTTTTCTTTAATCTTTCTAAAAGCAGAGTTTGTTACATTGCTTCCCACTGCATTTTTCCACCTGACATATTTCAATTCTTTTACTTGGGTGTATCTTTCCTCTTCAATTTCTACTTGCTTAGCTAGATTGCTATTTCAAGCAATTATAATACTCCATGAATATCAGTGGGTGGACATACCATAAATAACTTGAGATATGCAGACAACACTGTTCTAATTGTCAAAGGTTAGAAAGGTTTACAAAATCTAATCAATATAGTAACAGAGAGTAAGCAGAAAGGCCTTTTCTAAATATCAAGAAGTCAAAAGTGACTGTAAGAAATAAAATCCCCTAGTGTGAAAGAACAAAATGAATGACTGGATAGGTTCAATTCAATTATTTGGACACAACAATAGCATCAGATGAAAGACGTTCAATAAGAGATAATAAGTAGAATAAGGCAGGCTAAGTCAGCATTCCTAAATATGAACAATATACTGTGTAACATGTCCCTGTCAATAGAAGTGAGGAAGAAAGTTCTTCATTGTTATTTTTGCTATTATTGCCCCATTAACACTTTTTTCACATATTTATGCAAGTCTTGGACAATAAATACATTTGATAGTGGAAAATTAGACACAACAGAGATGTGGTTCTATAGAAGAATGCTGAGAGTATCATAGCTATAAAAACTAACAAGGAGGTATTGATAGAGTCAATTCGAAACAGTGGATACTTGATAATATCAGAAAGAAGCAATCTTTATTTTTGTTTGCTAAGTTAACAGACAAGGTGGCTTATAGAGCATAGTTACAACAGGCAAGATTGAAGGAAAGAGTTATTTAGGACAAAAATATTAAATAGTTTCACATCATGGCATGGCAAAAAGTCAGCAACAACCCAGATACAAGATACTAGAGATAAAGCTGTGCAGATCCATGATCATCTATGCCAGTGGGCACAGCACTTGATGATGGTGCTCTAGACCAGTGAAGCAGCCTGTTGCCATTGCTAGCATTTGGTGATGCAACAAGGTATTTGTCAGTAGATTTACTGATCCTTGCACTCACTTCTGTTATCTACTTGATGTCCTTTCAATCAATCATAACCTTGGATCTCAGGGTGTTTACACATCCTTGAGTACAAAGGCCACGGAAATGAATTTTCAATTTGTCTCTATCCTTGGATGTGTTCTCAACCTCAATTCCATGTGTTTTCCATCGCTTTCAAATCCTTCATGGTCTCTATTCTCCTTTTGTGTTCCTGTGTTTTCCATGTTTCCTTTTTCCCTACCAGTTCCATATCAATAATCTTCTCCTGCTCAAACTCCTGCAGATTAACAAGATGGTAGAGAATAGGATATGGTGTGTCGTTGTTTATAGCTTAGTAGCGATATACGTTTCTTTTTACCTGACATATTTTTCTTTCTTAGAATTAAATGTCATGTTTTATTTTCATGTGGGTGGGAGATTCATCTGTTAACCTTACATCATCACCCTTCCTATCTGTGGAACAGTTTCTTCTTTTTCATTCATTATCAAACTCCTGCAGATTAGCAGGATGTTGTTCAGAGTACGGAAAGTGTTGTGCCATTCTCTACAGCTTAACTACGATATCTGCACCTTTAGGTCTGACACATCCAATTTCATTATGGATTCTGGGTTACTCACTCCCTATCCCTATGGGATGTGACAGCCAACTTCATCCCAAAACCTCCTTAGTTACTTCTTACAATATGCGTGGCAGGTAACAGTGTCAATATTCTATGCTTCCCTTTTGAGCCTGAAATACACAAGTGGCTAGACAGCTTATTTTTCAAAGCAGCAGCACTTATTCCAAATGAGATATAAAATTTTCCACATCCAGCAAACATTAAGAAATTAGTCTCCTCAATTGAGAATAAATTTTTTTTTCAACATTGTATAAATAAATTTATTCCAAGCGAACATTTTGACGGCTTAGTTTCAACTGTTGCAGACTGAAATTGCAAAAATTTCCCGATATTGTCATGGTCAATTTGTCACTTGTGGTGAGATTACTCAGACTTTTAATACTGAATTTTATCAGGGAAAAATAATAAAGACCAGACTGTTTAAATGTGCTGTACAGTAAACTGGTATATTTTCATGAATAGAAAGTCGATGTGAAATTCACTTCTGGTGAATACCAGAGTAGGTGCCTGGGCTTTTTGTTCGATTTTTCTGTGATAAATGAATATCGCAACTGCAATTACCACGTGCCAAAGTTCATGAAAGGTATAACATTGGAACCATCAACACAGAGTCCTCAATCGATTTCTATCTTCAGTAATGTGAATGAGTGAGGACAAATACTGACCTGTCCAGTCCTTGATGTTGTCTGTCCATGATTTTCTTATATGTCCTTTACAGAAAAGGACAATCAATCAAATGTCATGTGTTTGGCGTAAGGAATCATGTTTCTCCACAACTTTCCATCTCCTGTGTTGCTAATAAGTTCACTTGGTGACATTTTGTCATGCCACAGTGATAACCCATCCAGTATATTCCCTCTTTGTCTTTTTTCCTCTGTCTTTTCTTCCTTTGATCTTTCCGGTTATTACCAAATGTTCAAATTATCTCTTATCAAGTGCTCTAAAAATCTTTGTTGTCTACTTAACATTTCTGATACAATGTCTTTTTACCACAGTTCTCTCAGCGACCCAATACATTTTTAACATTCTGTCTTTTTACCTCGGTTTTTTCAGTGACCCAATAAATTTTTAACATTCTTCTAAAAAAAAATCACATATTGGTACAATCAAGCACATTTTAAGCTTCTTTATTTACTGCCAATAATTCACATCCATAAAAAAGAATGAGTTCAATATACCATCTGAAATTCATATTCAACTCAAATTCACATATACCTCAATAGTGTTCCCATGCATAGCATGTTTCCATTTTGTGAAAAGCTGATTTGGCTTGTGCTATCCTGCTCTTTATCTCAATGTTTTTTACAGACTATGCTTTGATTACTTCCTTACTTTTTTAATGTACAAAATAAGTCATAAAAGACATCATAGTGAAACTCATACATGACAGAATAATTTTTGTTTGGTTTGCTTCCATCCTAATAAATTGCAATTCATGTTTAAATTGAGCACTGGTATCATTTTGTATAATGATTTTGATTTCTCCAGAGTTTTATTTCATATCCAGGAGACTCCAGCTCAGTGATGTGCATTGCTGAGAAGTGAAGAAGCCTTCTGCTGAGAATGGGTGAGTATTAGTATTGAATATCATACTGTCTTATCATTTTATTATTAGATATGTATACCTTGTCTCCCTAGCATAGTGGTTAATTAAGCTTATAGCTTTCTGCTAAAGAGGCAGAAGGTTTGAATCATGACTCATTTACAAAGTGAGGTTTTCAGAGATCCCTGGTGCAATTATCTATTGAATCTATTAAGTGCTATGAGTAATACTCTAACCAGGAAGGTTGCATGCTACTTCGCTCAGAAGAATGGAGTACATATGGGAAAACCTAAGTATAATGAAGTCAATCCTCTACACCTTTTACGCCTTCTGTTCATTTTATAAAAACTCCAATTGAAAATTATATCAACTGAGTGCAGAAAGCAATAGGAAGACTTCTTATAGTTCATGTCATATGATGTTTATCATCATCATGTGATGGACAAACAATATTTCAGAAAAACAATGAGCACAATTTTTCCTGCTGTGTAAAATAACACTGAACAGTTTGTTGATCATGCAACAGTGAAAGTCACAGTTAAATAGATTGTATCAACATAACTACTACCAAAGATACATTGTTTTAAAAATGTGCACTGTAGTGTAATAAGTGAAACATTTTTATAATAAGCGTGATTTTTTCACTTCATATGTGAAAAATATTTTAAAATGTACTTATTCTGTTGTTGAAAAATAGTTAGTTAGTCGTCGGATCATCATAACTACAAACTGAATAATTCCATAGTTGCTCCAATCTCTCACTGAGTGTATCCGCCATTACACTTCTACTGACAGTACAGGTCCTATGCTGGTTGATCATCATTCTTCTGCGCCCTCCAAAATGTTCACGTCTAGCAACACCGCATTTCAAACCCTGATCTTTAATCCTGGCAATTGAAAAGGAATCATCATCCATACTAGTCTCACTCTCCTGTGCTATATCTCTTATGAAGTTCAAAACATCAGCTCAATCCATTGACAAGTGCCATAATTGCACATGATGCCAGGTGATCTGCTTTTTCATTGCCTTGAACACCCACATGCTCCAGCATGAAAATAAATGTAACCACTTTCAGCCTCGCCTTTCTCAAGTCCTCAATCCACTGTTCGCAAACGAGACCCACTTGTACCTGCTAATCATACTCACAGAGTCACTCAAGATGCGCAGATCATGCATTAACTTCTGTGTTTATACCCACTCAAACGCCCTGGTCACCGCAAAAGTCTTCATGGTCATGCTACTCGTAGTAACCTCACAGATTCCACTCTCCTCCCTGATCGTTTTACCTGCACACTGAGCTGTGAATGCCCAAGCACTGCGAACATGTCATATCACAGATCCATCAGTGTATATAATCACATCCCCCTCTTTGGCATTCTCACTGACCAAAGCCTGCACTTCTTTCTCCACAGCTGCGGGACACCATTCTCTGCTTTCCCTGCTAAGTGATATTACTACTCTCAAACAAATTTCAAAATCTGCGGGTAGACTTATCCATTTCACACCTGCTGCCATGTCTTGCAATCTCCACACGCTTTGTATGACATCCTTAGCACGTCCCATCCACGACTTCCCTCTCTTAAGTCTGCTGTCTTTAACTTTCTGTATTTCGGAATACAACGGGTGTTCTTTATCTGCATGTATTTGAAGGTACATCAGTGAACGCCAATACTTTAATCTGTGCTCTGCTTGTTGGACAGTTAAGTAGATACCGCATAGCTCTTGTCGATGAGTCTCTTGTGCACCCAAGTATGATACATTGCTGCATTCTGGATTCTATCCAGTCTTTCGATCTGAGTTTGGCTGAGAGTAAGAATTGCCAGTGCATATTCCACCACAGCCACCACCAAACACTGGTACAAAAGAAATAACAACCTCTGCTCACACTGCACAGCTGCCATAACCTTCATTGCTGCTAAGCCTTTGCCTGCCCTTATGATAATGTGGTAAATATAATCTCTAAAAATCAGAATTCTTGTATAAAAACACACCAAGATATCTCATTATGCTGGTTCTTTCTAAACTTTTCCCGGATAACGAAATATGTGCATGGGTGTCTTTGCCATGTGATTGTTCAAGGAAAACCATGTAAAGAATGCCTTAGAAGGATTTACCACTGCTCCCGTATCTCTACACCAATTCGTCAGTCTGTCCAGCTCCTTCTGTAGCTCCACTACGCACTGTTCTCGATTTCTGCCCTGCCTATACACCTTGATGTCATCGGCGTTCAACATCGTTTTGCCATCACCTGTGATTTGATTGCTAGTGATCTGTACTGTGTATACCCAGGTACATTGAAAAGAACAGGAGATAGAGGCGATTCCAGTGGCAGACCAGGACTAATAACCGTTGGTGCCGATACCCAGTTACCACACTTAAGAACTACTATTCTGTGCATCAGGACCGCACCAACCAACTGCACGACAAAAAAAATATTTATTTTTTTTGAAAAATATAATTGATTAAAAAAAATAAACATAAACATAATACTGACTGAATCAGCCTGATCACGTTTCAATTTTAACATACCAGTAGTTTAAGCACATTTTGAAATATTGAATACATATTGGCACAATTTTACTTTCAATGCTGCTTTAAATATTTATTTTTAGTTGTACACGTTTTCTGGGGGATTGGGAGGGGGTGAATGGAAGGTGTCAAGATCGTATATATGGCAGAATGAGATGTGAAGGGGTTAAATTCCACCTCACCACTAGGAAAATATAACATGACATTCAGTACTAAGAAACAAGCACAAGGGAGTACTAAACCACCTCCTCCTTTTTCCCCACCCCCCTCCCTTTTGCGGCTTTAAAACCATATTTTTTTTTTTAACAGAGTGATTATCTTTTGTTTTTACATAACCCCTTCCCATTACCAAAATCGTACCTAAGTCCCTGGACGATATCATACATGTCTGAGAAATCTTATAGAAACACAATTATACTGGTACATAATCTTGTGTTTCGTTAGTATAATGTAATGGACTAAATAGCCATTAGTAAACTGCGTGGGTGACTGGTTCGTGTGATACAGGTTTGCATGATCTCAACAGTCTATCAACATAGAACATATGTTACAACTGCTGACTCTTGCATATTTCAACTTAAGTAATACCAGAAGTGACTAGCCAATTTTGGATAATAAAAAACAACATATAACCTTTCTACTATCCCCGGATGAGAGTACAGGTAGAAGAATATTTCTAATACCTCGGCTCTGTTCTAGAGAAGTGGTTGAGGGTGAAGTCAAAACTGGGAACAAACTCAGCCAGCAATGTCGTGTAACGTGTAGTTCTGATTTAACTCAGTTGTAAATCTAATTAAACTGTGCAGGAAGTAGCAATGTAAGAAGCAAAACATGTTCTATGAGACAAAAACAGAAAAGAAAAGAAGCTGTGTCAAAGTAAATCAGCATGTTCGTGAGCAAGGAAGGAAGGGATAAATGAAATGAAGGTATCCTTGGTTGTGGTATGTAACAAGTTGATGATCTGCATGCACTGAAGGCGTTCTGTTGGAATATTTATGTATCTCGTATGCTCATATATCTTACACAACATGTGTGCTGTCATAGATTGATTTTTTTTAAAACATAAGGAAATAACAAGAGGTGCGCCAATTTTGTTGCCAAGACCCAAAATGTGGAAAATAATAGTAACACTGACTTGCTATACGTGTAGTAATAAGAGACGACTAAAGAGGGTTGAGTGCAGAGCCGAAACTAGGAATTCTGGCGAAATAGGCAAACTCACCCTGCCTTTACATAAACTAGCTTCATTTCGGTTTTCGTTCTGGGAACTGCTTTTGGGGCGTCTGCTCTTGGCTTCCTCCTTCTCCGATCGTTACTAACTAATTTCGGCGATAGTAGAATGTGGTTGGATATCCAACCCCGTACCCCGTAGAAGGTCAAAGTGAAATATATTTCAGATACATTGTTTTGAAAAGTTAAGATATTGCAGTCAAGCTGTAAATCATGACACACAGCATTCCATTCTCCTACTAGCTGGCAGGAGCTTGATAACGAAGGCTGACTAAAACAATAACTACACACATATACGTGCTATAATGATATAGTAATAATAATAAACCCATAACCCGTCAAGGTCGTAGAGATGTCACAATAAGACATTTGGTGCAGAAAGATCTCCACACACCTCTATTCTCTACCATCCTGATGAGTTTATAAACTTTACATGATAACTTATAGTGAATTAGAAGGTTGACGCTTATTTTACTTAACATAAACATATACTGACAGAGAAGGCTGACATCTATGTTACTTAACACACGCATATACAGAAAGAGAAGGCTGTCACATATGTTAATCAGCACCAACATATACTGACAGAGAAGGCCGACACATATGCCAATCAACACCAGCCTATACTGACAGTGGCTGACATGTATGTTACTTGACGCCAATATACACTGGCAGAGAAGGATGATACATATGCTACTAGACACTAACATATACTAAAATAGAAGGCTGACATTTATGTTACCTATTACCAACATATACTTAAAGGGAAGACTGACACATGTTACTCAACACCAACATATACTGACAGAGCTGACACCTATGTTACTCAACACCAACATATACTGACATAGAAGGTTGACATTTGCGTTACTTGACACCAACGTACACAGACAGAGAAAGCTGATAATTATGCTACTTAATTCCAACATATAAGCGGGATAATGATAATTTGCGATGAATGATTGTGTAACGTGGAACATTGCACCTTTTTCTTTGTTTTATTGTTAGTTATAACTTTATAGTAACCTTTTTACTTTATTCAGTATTTACCACTTTTTCGTTTGGTTACTGCGGCACTCTCCATTTTGTCGGACATCCTCTTACATTTTGGTTATTTATACTCAGACTACCACCAGACAGCGCACTACAGCAAGATATGCTACACAGATACAGTGAATGCAGACCTAGAGGCCGGCCACGAAAACGATGGACCACCGACATAAAAGAGACAACAAATTCCACAATATACTCAGCATACACGAAGGTCATCTCCAGAAAACTCTTCTACCTTCTTCTTCTGCGTTCGCTCTCAAACTCCTGCAGATTAGCAGGATGTAGTCCGGAGAACGGAATGCGTCGTGTCATAGTTTACAGCACTGCTGCGATATCTGCGCCTTTCGGCCTGACACATCCGATTTCAGCATGGCTTTGGGTCACTGACCCTATATGGGATGGGACAGCCAACTCCATCCCATAACCTCCTTAGTCGCCTTTTACGACATGCGTGGAAGGTAAATAGTGTTGCTATTCTTTGCTCCCCTTTCGGCCCCCCCCCGTAACACACGGGTGAATCTTCTACCTGAAAGGCAACAAAAGGTTTAGCGAACAGAGACTACTTAAAATCACATCGACTGCAACGATCAGATTAAATAGCATATGGAGAAGAATAGGTACATCAGTGAAAATCAAATGATGTGAGAGGTAGACAACTAGAGCTGAAATAGAGAAGAGAATACAGAGTTTTGACAACAAATGAACCGACGAAGACGGATGTGTTGGGCCATTGGAGAAAATAAAACAGCAACACAACGCATTTCTATTCTCTGGAGTATATTCAACTGGAAATCTTGTAGGACCATTGCCCTGTTACAAGAGAAATCCAGCGGGAGTTTGAGAATGAACGCCGAAGAAGAAGAATGCCCGTGTGCTGCCGGGGCCCGAAAGGGTAGCAAAGAATAGTAACACTGTTTGCCCTCCACGCATGTCGTAAAAGGCGACTAAGGAGGTTATGGGATGGAGTTGGCTGTCTCATCCCATATATGGTCATTGACCCAAAGCCATGCTGAAGTCGGATGTGTCAAGCCGAAATGCGCAGATATCGCAGCAATGCTGTAAACCATGATACAACGCATTCTCCGGACTACATCCTGCTAATCTGCAGGAGTTTGAGAACGAACGCAGAAGAAGAAAACTAATGTTACAAAAGAGTTTTGCATATCCATTATACAAAATATTAAAATGAACATATACGTTAGAAACATATTAACTCTTCTTGCAGGTCAATAAGAGCATCTGACAGTGGTGAAACGTCGCAAACGTATGTGGTTTGGCCATGTGATGCGGCATTATTTCCTTTCCAAAAATATTATGCACGAGACAGTTGAGGTTGAAGAAGGAGAGGAGTAGCAAAAGAATGGATTGATAATATTAAAGACTGGGCAGGATTAATGTTCAGTTAAACAAAGAACTGATGATTAAGAGGCATGGCAGGATTTTTGTGTTGATGTTTCCAGAGTGGTACCCCTACGCTCTAAGTAGTTACAGGTTTAATGAATGAAAGTATAGGTAGAGACTCCAGGCGAACGGGAAAAAACGACCACTTCACCACAGAATGAACATAAAGGTAGTACCCAGGCGAACGAAAGAAAATGACCACTTCAACACAGAATGAACATATAGGTAGAAACTCCAGGCGAACGAAAGAAAACGACCACTTCACCACAGAAGTCCTCGTGTATTATCAACACATGCAATACGTTATGTTCCTATGTTCAACAACAATCATTGCAATACATATTACCACTTCCTGGTCTGAATAATATATTAATTACAGGCTATCAGATGGATCTCAAAACAACTACGTGATTTTACTTCGTCTCTATAATTATCCAGTGTTAGTTATTGCACAACTCTATATAAGTGATACAGACCGCTTGTTGGTAATGTGGAGATTTGGGGAATGGAGGCTTAATTGGCTGTCCCATCCATAGAGCATGATTAGGCAAACGTTTTTGGTTCAAGAACCGGATGAAAAAATGCACAGCTCGACGAAAATAAACAGATAATGTGAAAGCTTAACTACCTATGTTAATGTTCATCATCAGGTAGCATATCCTGAACAGGATGTAGCAGTCATAACAGTCTTTCGAAACTTCTTTCGATCTCGAGCCAGTCTTCCAGCCTCTGTTAGTGCCACGTTCAGTTGGTATTTGATGTCTTGCGTCCATTTTCTTCATCTGCCTCTTGTTCGTCTCCCTAGTATCATCCCATCCATTATGGTCTTTTCGAATGCTGTCATGGTGTTTGATATGGCCAAAATATTGTAGTTTTCTGGAAAGAACTTCGCATGTTTTCTTTTACAATAATTGCCATCAGGATGGCTATATCCGTGATGTTTTTGGTCCATGTTATATGTTAATGTTACTAAACAACAATTGTAGCATATTTTAACTAATACACATTTGCATATGTATATTTAAGTGCAGACACATGTACACAATTTATTATAATCTGTTATTCTAGGCCAAGCTCAAATAAGCATTTGAATTATTTTTAGGAACACAGCCGGTCAACAATTACGATTTTTGTTTAAGGACTGACGTGTTGGATAAATTGTGCTGACAGGTTGAATCCAGCCAGGGGTTCATATGTTGCCGACTCCTGCCATACAGGTACAAAGTGACCCAAAAGCCATGCTAAACTAGATGTGACACATCGAATGGCGCAGATATCGCAGCTAAGTTATAAACTATAACAATGCATTCCCCTCTGTGAAATAGATCCTTCTACTGCAGAAGTTTGAGAATAAAAGCAAAGAAAAAGATTCTGCAGTATTATATTATATTCAGATCACAGACAACAAACGATGTTACTTCCGCCCAGAACATAGAAGAATCAATATATACCGCATGTTTCACTCTTTGATCTCTCTGTGACATCATCATTGACATGTTGCTCAAGCTTCTTATTATCTTTCACGTGTACATCCATGTCATGATTGCTTAGCACAAACAAAACATCGACCGTGTTCATTCAATAAGGATTAAGAAAGATCACACACATGAGTGAGGCATACTTCATTAGAATTGCGGTCATTGAAAGCTGTTGGCGTCGGTGTAGACAGTTTTAGTGGGCTTGTCTGACAAAACCAACTCGCCAGAACTAGGTTGTGATATCTAAACGCAAAGGGGATGTCCATAAATTACGTAAACAATTGGTGGAGGACAAAGTTTGACAGTTGATGACAAGGAAGAAGGACGGGGTGTGACAAAACAATACTGTTTTTATACACCACTCAAATTGTTTCAATTTGAAACATTTTTCTAACGGTCTTTAAACTATCTTGTGGTTTGTTTTTACGTATGCGGTTGCGTCTGTGCGTCTCATCAATGACACAGTGGACAAAACACCCATGCAACAGAAAACCTTAGTAGATGACATGCCGATATATTGAGGCCCTCTTATGAATAATTTGTAGCATGCCATCTATACAATTATAAACCCCCTCTAAGTAGAAGGCTCCAACACGCATTGCACTAAACCGAATGCTGAAGTCTCCTGAGTATGAAATAAAGCTCAGAAAAACCACCCCACTGCACATATAACGTAAAAGCTAATTGTTCGCAACTCCTGGGTTTCTCAAACAAAGAATTTTTTCCTACTTTTTCTGGACAAAAATAATTCGGGGGGGGGGGGGGGGGGGGCGAGAGGCAAAAAGATGTTCACGTAATTTATGCAACAATCGCAAAGCAGAAAATTATACTCTGTATGTGGAATTAGATTGTACTGACAAGTGCTGCTGTTCAACAAAAACATCTCTTAAGAGCGATGGCTAACTTATGTGACATGATTCCCTTTCCAAAATTATCCTGCGGTGGAACAGTTAAATACAAAATAAAGCATTGATTGATAAAGACTAGACCGGATTATGATTCCCCACAGTTAAACAAGGAATTGAGATCAGAGAGGCATGGCGAGATTCCTGCGTTGGTGTATCCAGAGTGGTACCCCTACGATCCTGTGGGGTAACGGGTCCAATGAATAATAATGATACTCGAATTGCTTTTGTAGTTAAACATCATTCAAATAACACAATCTAGACAACAAAACACAATATGTAACTATACCAAGCCACGATCTTTCAACTATAATACAATAAGTGTACTACACCTGGTTGCGAACGACGGCGAATAACAGAAGAACTAGAGAGAAAAATTGAAAACATTTGACAACAACCTCTGAACTTACAGAGAACTATTTAATATTAATAGGTTGAGAAGAATTTATTTAAAGAACTAGAGAGAAAACACTATACATGAAATGATATGTCTAAGAATAGTAGCAAACAGATCCAGAATAAATCATGTGATGAATGAAAGAACTGTTGGAAATTTGTCTGTGATCAAATATATTGAAAAATGAGACAAAAATGAGACTAAATTGGATCGACCATTTAAAAGGAATGAACCAATATTAGCCAGCAGCAAGTGCATACAAAATTATAATTTAAACAACAAAAGGCAGAGGAAGATCAAGAATAAGGTGGATAAGGCAGAGGAAGATCAAGAATAAGGTGGATTTAAGGAGTTTCCGACGTTCTAAAAAGTTACAATAGTGCTGCACATCAAGCGACCAAACGTGATATAGGCCAAAAACCTACGATAATTCAATCCTACGATAACTAATATCAAAATCAGAGAAAATGCATTAGATATGAGAAGACTGTATGACAAATAAGCAAAAATGATATATACTTCTACAGCAATATACGAGGTATAACTAACTGTGTACATATCGGAGATGAGAAGGAGACTGGACTACCACTACAAGCACCAAAATGGGAACCAGATAGTAAAACGTAGGAAGAACAAGAACAATTCCTTATAGAACACTCATCATAGATGGCATGAATGGGTCTCAACAGAAAGCAAGAAGGGTGTCGGCGATGGGTCGAGTCATTGGAGAGAGGGCTCATAATGGGGTCTCACTGCGAAATGTCACTTTTGTCTTTGTCCCCAGACAAGCGGGTGTGTGGGGAGACGAGGGTTTGGACAAGTTGGCTTGTTCTGCTACTATAACAGGTGGCCACCTTAAGAACAAAGCAGACACGCTGGTAAAATTGCTGTTTCGTCCACCGTTGTGCTATAAATAGCGCACTTTTTACATTAACATCACAATACTTAGATAATTAATTATTAATTCTAAACACTGATTCTAACCCTTACGCAATAAATTTTACGCAACTTATCTAACACTGAAAAGTCACAACGGTGGACGAAACGGCAGATGCGCCAACACGCTCAATGCTTTACAAGTCTGCACGATCGGAGGATTATATGGTCAATGAGCATGAGTCAAGAGTAAGTGAAATGGAAGGCTATGAGTAAAAGAGAGAACCGCTCATGAAAATGTCCACACAAAAAAAACAACTCAACCAACACAGAACCAGGACTATCAGTCGTTACACCTTGAGTGATTAACTAAAGCGGAGATCTGAGCACTTATGGACATGTCCGGTGTGCGAAGATGATAATCAAAATACCTAACCTAAAGTTGCAAGAATTACACAGGACAGCATTTAATCACTCGACCTGGAATACACGAATTCCTTCCCTATGCACCACATTTAGTTCTGTAGAAATATAGACATGCGGGATATACTCGAAGTATAATTACTTTTAATTCGCATATATATTGTAAATGTTAAAATTAAATGCCCCTATACAAAGCGTAAAAGTGTAAACTTCCAACTTGCTACTGGGTAACAAGTCCAAGGGTAAACTTTCAATGTGTTCCCATGCAAATAGGTAAAATTATACTTGCACCATTGTTATATAAAATGTACTAAAATGCAAACTTCTACCCTAATCCAGTGCAACGGTTACAAGATAAATTTTAATATTGCTCTATATAAATCATAAAATACAACTTCAGTGTCCCTGTGCACGGAACGTAAAATAATAACATTCCCAACAAGTCTTTGTGCATAAACTTCCAATCATCCCCTGGCACAACTAGATAAATTTTGTTTACAACACCCATACGCACAAAGGGTAAATTATCAATCAGCATCATCTGTAAATATATCACAAAACATAAATATGTGTGAAATGCTAGATTTATCACAGTGTTTGATCTAATCACGTAGACGAGATCAGGGTTGCAAAAAGTTTGGCCAATAATAGGCCAGTTTAACACAAAGCTTTTGCGTTATGGCAAATTGGAAAATGTATTAAAGAGTTTAGCCACGTTTTGCCTTATCTTACCGGAAATTTGACTATAATCAATTTCACCTGTGAGGCAACTCGGGACGAAATTTTCTTTCTCGTAATTTTCTTTTCCCAAACTCACCATTTATGGGATTTCTAATTGCTGTGTCCGGAATGTTAGGTCAGTTATATTTATTGATATAAAATGGATCGTTCATTATTTAGAACGTCCGGTCTTTTAAATTCTCAAGGAACATATTTTAAGTAGGTCATACACAGGTATGGTCTGATCCTTTCATGATAATAGATGCATGAATAGTCTTTATATGGTGTGACTACAATTTACACTCTGGGGCACAAACATATATCCGTCAGACGACAAGTTGTATCAATTAAAATAATATTAAATCCTGAATCAGAGGCAATGAAATGCAAAAGAAGAAAAAAAACAAGCATTCTGTGGTAAGAATGGAACTTAGTCAATTACAAATAGTAAAACAAATGCTAGACTTCCAATGATTCAATATTATTTGTAGTGCTAATATGCTGTTTCGTTTCGAGGAACAGAGTACATGTAGGTTAACCCGAATGCAATGAAGTCAAAGCCCTGCACCTTGTGGTGCTGTAATTTCAGCTCGCGGTTAGGGTATACCAAACGGGCTAAAATAATAAATATGAATTAATTATTGGAAATATCTACATAATTTGAGGTTGCAAGATCAAATTTAAGTACCAGAGGTGACTTATTTATGACTACTAACGTTTATGTAGACTCCGATGTGTTCCATCCAGTGGAGATGTGTTCATAAGCAATGCTTCAAATTTAATTATATTTCTTATAAAATAACAAATGTATAAAATTATATCATTCTGCGCGTTATTTTAAGAGTATAAATCCTGTTAATATTAATATTTCATAATAAATCAAAAGCATGTGGATCAAAAGCACGGTATGGGAACATGTGCTCTGTTCGTGTCTTCGTGCAAATTTATAAACTTTGTGTTTGTTTATACAAGAAAAATGGCAAATGGAATAAATTATTATAAATTGTTGAAATAATTCACTAATGGACAAATACTTTACTGTGGTCACATAAATAAATGTTATTCTGCATTAATCATAATACATGAGAATGTGTGGAAAAACAGGTAAGAGGAACACGGTGATATTATTGGGTGATTAAGATGTGAGCAAAGAACAATTGGCATGATGCACTAATAACAGAGGAGAAAGTTCACTGTCCATTATATCCAACTGTTGGTGTTGAGACCTCCCCTCCGAGAAAAGTCGTTTAGTCATCAGATTAACCACCATAGTATCATGCATGTAAATGGTATGCTTATATAGAGTGAAGCTTACATCTCATGGAAGCCTCGCATCACTTAATCTATGACAGTGCTTCTTAACAACCAACCGAGTCGCGAATGCTACTCCTTAGATTGTAAAGTTATTTGTGAGTGCAGTATATAGAATGTGTTTGGGCTGGGCCCTAGTCTTATAAAAAAGGGCAGGTCTCACAAATTTTGAGACGCACTGATCTATGCAACTATGTTGTATCCCATTTGATTATGAAACATATTCACAAAATATTGCATATTGTTGAGAGTTAGAGCATTCAGGAGCATGTAAGACAATGTAAAATAAAGTTCTGAATAAAACTTATCAAACGCACAAAAGGCTATTGTAATTCACTTAGATCAAATCAGGGATTGTATCAAATCTAAATTAATAGCACAACAACAGATAAGGTGAAGTGACGCAAGAAAATGAAATCATCGGCGAAATAAACAAAGCTGGCAGAGAAGATGCCTGACCTAGTACTGATAGCAAAACAGTAATGGCAGTGTCAACACCAGAGCGTTTTCAAGATAGGAACGCAACAAAGACCGGTTATTGCAAAATGTCATCGGATAATTTGATGGCATACGTCGCAGACCAGAAATTGCGATGCCAGTGCTACTGTACGCAGGAATGCGCATGGTTGTATTAAGCTGTTGGCTGAACGTGCATCGATGCGTCTGTTTGCTTAATGATGACTCAGAGTGGTTCGTTCGGTATGCGTTGTAATAATGTGTTGTGAGAAATAGGGAAAGAGAGAGAGAGAGAGAGAGAGAGAGAGAGTGAACGAATAAACTAACTACATCAGGAGGTAAATTTGATAATTGAAGGTACTATACAAGAATCAGTAAACATTTACCAGAACAAACTTTCGTTCGGATATTTCGTTTCAGCAGAGCTGATTAGTTCAGTTAGGGGCAATTAACGAGTGTCAGTATTAACATAGAATTATGTCCCTGTTGTTAGTCCGAATATCACTAATACTGCTGGGAGGTGAGACTGCGTATTTTAGTGTTTTGAGAGGGGAGTGGGGAGTTGCGGTTAGGGGTTGGTTAGATGTTTAGAATTTGGGAGGGGACCGCTTTCAGTGTTGGGGTTAGGATTTGGAACAGAAGGGTGTTGGTGTGGATATATTATGGAGAGGGGCGGGTGTTTTGTTGACGAGTCGACACGAAAGATGCGCAAACGGTGTCTGCGCATGACATTAAAAGTTGTGACTCTATCCACTGATTCTTGTATAGTATCATATGGTTTGCAAAGAGTACGACGAAGAACATTAAAAGAGTTTAACGAAATCAATAAGCAACTACAATATCTATTTTATATATGACACCCTTTCAAAAATTGCTTTGCTGCCCCATTATTGCCGAACGTAAAATGCGAGCAACACTATATAATACTATGAAACTGTGTTCCCAGCGGAACATAGGATTGCGACTGTGGCTCTCCACTGAACTTTATGACGGAAGTCATTGATTTACTATCGAGAAGACGATGCTTGAAATAATAACGTGGACAAGCAAAGATTGACATAAATGAGGATGACCAGGGCTGAGGGGTGAAAGTGTGTATTCTATGGAAAGATTTAAAGATCACATAATGAACACCGGACAAGAACTTTGAGTCTGCATGCTCTTGAAGGGCTGCTGTAGGTAGGTGATGATGAGTTTACCTCTCCTTTGGAGAGGTGCGCCCTTTCAACCAGCGGACAACATCGAAATAGGCTATATCAAGATGCACTACCAAAAAATATTAGAGGTCATAATGGCCCCCATGAGTATTGGATGGCTTCTGGTAGGTGGTTGGTAGTTAATGAGTTTGCCTCTCTTTTGGAGAGGCGTGCCCCTTTCAACCAGCAGACAACAAGGTCCAATTAGGTTATATCAGGACACACTACCATAAAATATTAGAGGTAACAAAAGACTCCAAAGTTAGTAATCTTAGATGGCTTCTAAGACGGACAGCAGAGCACGTATGGAAATGTTCCGCGTGCCCTGACATTGGTTTCTAATCAGAAATCAAGAACCTTCAGCTCTACCCTTAGGACTTGACTGGCCACTCTTCCTCTATCCTACTTCTGCTTCAATGTTAAAATTAAAATGATTAAAATGTTAATCTTTTAGTCATAGTAGGTGTGTCTATACCAGACATATTTGTTGTCCACCGCATGGAAATTGTTTTTCCTTAAAAACTGATATTGTGGTTTGTCTTGGTCAGTTCTTGTCCCCTTGGAATTTCTTATCTCCCTTTAATTGGGTTCCTGGCCAGTGAACATTACCAGGTGTGTGAAAATGGCCACAACTTATGTCGCTCCCATTTATCTGGTTTATAGACATCCAGCTGAAAACTAAAAAATCAGAAAAGTTCAGGTGTGTGTTAGATCCAGTAAAATACATGCCAGATTGCGCTGTGTGGGTCTTTCCTGGAACTGTGTCAAATTCCTCACCACTATTTTTATTTGACCCTCAGTTGCACTAGTTTATATATTGTTATATTTACAAATTTGTATTTGTTATAACTTTTGATCATTTATTTTTTTAAATGAAATATTAACCTGTCTCCAGTTTGAATATGATATCTACTGTCACGTGTAACGTCTCGGAGTAATAGAACATGACATAGAACATAGCTTTGTATTGAACGCATTTCACAGGGGAAAAAATATGCCAAGTTCCAAATCCAAACAGGGAAGAGATAAAGCCAAGTAAACCTGCCCTCGCCAATCATTGGCATGTTGACGTATCCCTGAATGTTTGTTAATGTTACTGTCCAAATATGCCAATCTGCACGATTCTTCAATGTTTTGGCCAGACCATCATGGAGTAATTTTGTTTGTTGTCTAATCCCAATTCAGTTGTTTGTTGATATTGTTTTGTAATCCCGTTTTAGCTTCTCCTGCTTTTGTTAGTCTGGCTAAATATACAGACCGAAATGATGTTAGAATAAATATTTGTATTTTCGATGTAATAAAAGAAATGAGAGATTGTAAGTAGTATCAAAGTTAGTCTTGAGTTTACGGGTCTTGCATATGCATTCCTACATTCCGTCGTGACGATGAAGAAATTATGTCAACACAGAGATAGAACACAAACTATGAAGTGACAGTGCACGACACTTGGTCTGTTAGCAGATAATCAGAGAATATTCCAATCTACTTTCTAAATATTCATATTCGAAACATAAACTTAATTTAGAAGAGTAATATCAGTGTTAGAGTGAAAATTAAACTTTATAGCTCACTAATGCTCTATATTGTGCTGTATGGTTGAGAGATTTTGACACTCACTACTGACATGGATGGACGACTACATGCCTTCGAATACAAATATTACATACGAATTCTAGGAATCTCCTATAGAGTGCATAATACAGGAACCATTGCTTTCAATAATGAAACGACGAAAACTTGCATGTTTTGGACATGACTGCCGACATGATTCCTTGTCAAAAACAATACTAAAGGAGCCGTCGAATATGGAAAAAGTAGAGGAGGACCACACAAAAAAAGCATTGACTGACAACATCACAAACTGGACACGACAAGATTTTTCCACACTCGTCCCCATTATTGAAGATAGAAACCGCTGGAGGACTCTGAGTGCTGAAGCATTCAATGTGGTACCCCTACGATCCTAACGGGTTACGTGATCATAGAATAGGATAAATATTTTAAAGATGTGCGGAATGAGGTCGGAGAGTATGCATGTTATGTGAGCCAAAGGAATGCTTCGTCAAATAATGCGTTCGGGGTGACAGACCTGTATGCATGCGTATTATTAAGATGAACAATCCTATTGTCTGTGTGCCATTTTTCAGGGCATAGATAGCATCGTAGACTCGTTGTATAATTGTATTGACAACTGTTTTATAGAATTATGTATTGACACTGTTTTCTTTGGACGTATTCGTGACGAAACAGTCCATTCATGTCTAAGAACGAAATCATCATGTTCTTGACATTTGACTTTGTATTGCCTGCTTCGATTGAGATGATGGTACTTGGCACTGTGAGGATATTTGTATTGTTTTTGTTTCATACCAGTACACCCAGCTTTCGTCGCCTGTGGTAGTCGAGGACAATAAATTTGCGTCGTTTTTTGCTTGCTCGTGAAGGTCAGTGCAAATGGACAAGAGATAGTCTTTCTGGTCCTGTCACGAAACAGGGCATGTACAAATCTTCCGTTACCATTTTAAGCACTTACTGATTGATCTTTTAATATCATCAACAACCTCTCTGATAGTAAGACGCATGTCAAAGCGTTTGATTTCTTGCGCACAATCTTGTCGGTGTTGGTTATGGTTGGTCTCTACTACAAACGGAATACGACTCAAATGTTTAAGATCGAATTAGACAGAACTTTTCGAAAGCTGATTGCAGATTTTGGAAAAAATTTGCCATGATAAAATCAGAAATCAATGCACGTACGATATGAAATATGAATGTTTAATTTAGATATTCGACGCTAGGTCACATTCACCTATATAACTCCACATTGAGTAAACGCAAAGTTACCGACTTCCGGTTTGGTACATACAATGGCACGCGGATCTCACTTGAACTAGATTAATACCACCGTGTTATATATTACGATTTTTCTGTAAATAAAATGTCCCGGAACTATGTGAGCAGCTCTCTTATATGTGTACGATTACATGCAAATCACACCACCAACACACACAGGTAGAAACACAGATTTTATTCCAAATTACTTTCTCAACATGAATATTTGAAAGATATAAGCTATGTCTATACGCTGTGGTCCTTGTTTGCCTTGCGGCGTCAGGGGTGGAGGAGTTCTCTGGAGATGGCCTTCCTGTGTGCTGTTTGTAAGCTTGCTTCTGTGGCTTCTTTGATTTATGCGATCCATCTTTTACATGGTCTGCCTCTGGCCTTATAGCCGTGATATCTATGTGTCATGATCATTTGTGGCACGCTATCTCTTGGTAGTCTGGAAGTGTGTGAAAACCACTTAATTTGTTGTCTTTTGATGTGTTCCAATACTGGTATTGTTTTTTTTAATATGTCTGATTTTACCGTTTGTAATTCTATCTCTTAATGACATTCCGAGTATTCTTCGTAGAAATGTCATTTCTGCTGTCACTATTTTTTTTCTTGCGCTGTCCTTATCCAGGCTTGGCACTGGTAGTACAGTGATGGGATAATAATAGTCTTGAATAATGCAACTTTAGTTTCTATGTTTACATTTTTGTTCTTGAAAATACGTGTCATCTGTCCTAGGATTTGGTGTGGTTTTTTTTTTTGCATTTATTTTGTATCTCTTTACTGTTTTTCCCTTCACTTGATATAATGCATCCTGAGTAAATGTCATGTGACTTATTCTTTCCAGAACGTCTTCCCAATGAACTTTCTGAACACCTCTCTGTCTTTGGCGATGCGGCTTGTATTTTCCAACGATGTATTATGTTATCTTTAATGTTGTCAGTCCATCGTCTTCTTGGTCTGCCCTTTCTCCTTCATCCCAGGTACTCTGTCCTCCATTATTTGTCTTTATAAACAGTTCTGTCTCTTTATATGACAAAATAGGTCTAGTTTTCTTTTTGTTATTGTGTTTAGTAAACAACACTATGGAATCTTCAATGTGTTTATAATATTGAGTTTCTATTTTTTCTTCCATGACATTCTAAGAAACTTTCTGTAACATTTCATCTCAAAGGCGTTGATCTTCATCGCCGCTGTTTTACTTAGGGTTCATGTTTTACAGCCATATGTTGCAACCGGATAAATAAAAGTTCGTAACATTAGCACTTTCATTTATATTTTGTTGTTTTTCCATGTTATTCAACCGTGTTATTGTACAATATGCCATTGCCAATCTCTTTCTTATTTCTGCCATGCAGTCTCCTGCAGCGTTGATGTTTGCTTCTAAGTATTTAAATTTATCCACACATTCTATCTCGGTATCGTCTATTTTGATTTTTGGTTGTTGTGTTGTTATATCTGTTGACTTGTTGTTTTTTTTGCGTATTTAAATACAAGTTTTGTGATTCGCTTTATTTCTTTGTGTTCTTGAGTAAGTGAACTCATTTACCTGTTTAATGTGTTTGTTATCGATGGCGATAGTGATATTTCTTTTTTTTTCTTTGCTATTGCCATTATTTTGGTCTTTTAAATAAGCTGTGCTCACAACAAAACCGCACGATTAACACACTTTCGTGTGTCTTTTTGTGCCTTCATCAAAGGTTAAATATGTGAAATATTAACTTCCAGCAATGCCAAATGTGATCCTATTATCTAATTAACCGTACTTATTGTGTACAGGCTGCGCATATGATACATACATATTGTTCCACGTACTACATAACAGGTGAGCTGACTGTGTTGAGATAATGGAGAAACAAATGTTTAAATTCCTACATCAGCTGAATGTGACACGACAGTGAATAAACAATTGTTTAAATTATCATATCATGAGTTGACCATGACAGTGAAGGGAAAAAATATTTAAATTACTACATCAGCTGACTGATGAGGCAGTGAAGACACAACTGTTTTATTTACTACATCAGCTGACTGTGATGAGACTGAAGAAACAAATGCTACAAGTACTACATCAGCATGTGGAATATCTCAAAATCTCAATAGTGGCCATCAGGTCATCATGCAATAGCAAATCCGTAGTTTGACCGTGGTCGAACTGAAGAAACAAATGCTAGCACAATTCTGAAGACCAACTACTTCAAAGCTATTGGACTTAAAATATGAATTGCATAAGGTAGTACTAACAAATATATATATATATATATATATACACACACACCCACACACACTCCCGTTCACTCTGTGCGTGTGTTGCGCTTGTGCGTGTCTCTTTGACAAAATATAAAGCATATATATATATATATATATATGTTATTTAAGTTGTGCGAACTCCCTTTCTTCATTACTGTAATACAGTAGAAGTTATGAACTGAGGTCACGTGAAAAGCTATAAGACCCATATATACAGAAACGCCAAAGAAATACTACGACAATACGGCTTCACAAAAACTCCATCAAAACAATTTGTGCACACATAACTTACAAATATGCTAAATGGAGTAAGTGGATGCACAGGTATATAATAGCAGTATAATTTTATCAAATATGAGTAAGAAACAATGCTGTAGTTACATTTTACTTTACGTTTTTGTTGGATGTTAGTTATAATAACCGCCCATACTGTAGCACAACTTGTAGCTGCTGACACATGAGGCACTTCCACGTAAACACTCAAATCTAGCTAGCTGTGATTGTTATCCTGACTCGTTAAATTAGGAATGCAATTTACAATGAAGAGAAATACAACATATGAGACGGAACCAATAAAGAAAAACCTAGCACGGCAAGATCTTTAACCCTTCTATATCTGTATATGTTCAAAAGATTAGGAGAGTGTTGTGATCCAAATATACTTTAAATCAGGGGTGATATACCTATTTGAGCACGCGTACCAAATTCATTGTCGATCGACTAGGATCAAGTTACGTACACAAACCGTGAGGATGTGAAGATTATTTTTATGTCCATTATCAGGAGATTTGCTCCGATCAAAGTCAAAGAATGTGTCACTTCTAATTCTAGTTATTACAGTTGCCGGTAGATACTGGATACTGTTTCCCCAAGTCTCATGTTGTTCTGAATACGTGTCCAACTCTCACAACCATAATGTAGTCATTTTATCAATGTTTAGCGTCGGGATCTACATTGTGACTGCAACAGCGGAAACAGCTTGTGATTTTGATATTTTGTGAGCTCAGGGCCTGAGCATAAATTTATTTTAAATAGCCTAATGGGTCAGTAAAATGATTTGGCATTTTTGAGTTAGCACACTGATTATATTGTGCCCACACATTGCTTCAAATTATAACATACATTTTAAGACAGCGGCGATCTACAGAATGTTGGAAACCATTGCACTAAATGAATGAATGTCTGTAATTTAGCTAACGGCTTAACATGTAAATATCCGAAGTGAGATCAAGAGAAACAGTTATAAAAGAGAAATATATGTGACATACACCGAAGATCACTGAAGTGATCCGAGGAAAGCTGACATAACATATACATCTGCGAATACTTCACATGCTATTTGTGCATACTAATCAGAGTAATAAACATGTAAGAAAGATTTTTTTAAATAGTGAGGGACAAAAAATAGTGTATTGTCTCTCACCATCCAGGTGGATGATGGTTTATTTTATCCACATTTGTCACTAAGAGTAGCGGTGGGAGCCTCAGTTTTCGCTCCAAGCTTAGAAGTGTCGCTTTGGGTTCGTTGAGTCCATGTTTATTTAAGGTTATCTTAAAGATTTCTATCCACCGTTCTCTTAGTGTTTCAGTGTATTCTAAATGGAATGTTATTTCTCACCACTATTCTCAACGATTACCAACAACTTCCACAGGTGAAAGAATTCAATTATCTTAGAAGCATCATAGTATCAAATGGGAAACACACCAACGAAATCCAACATAGATGCAACATTGCATACCAAATCTTAGGACAGATGTCTCCTATTTTCAAAAACAAATATGTGAATATGAACACTAAAACTGCACTATATAAAACTACCATCATACCATCACTATGCTACCAATGTTAAATATGGACACTAGCAACAAAAGCCAAAAGAAAACTTATTACAACATAAATGGCCTGCCTGCGTAGAATCTTCGGAGTAAAAATAAGAGATGAAATCAGAAACGAAAACAGAAGATTAACAAACACAATGCTAATTCTAGATTACATCAGCAGAAGACAACAGATTAAGATTACCTGCTTGTTTCTATTTCTCTGTCTTGAGAAAAATATAGTAAGAGACAAAAATATTAGCAACTATTATAGTGAAGACAATATATAGTGAAAGGCAAACTAGGAGAGAGAGAAATATAGTGATAGTTAAAAATAGAGTGAGAGAACATAGATTGAGAAAGACTAAAATTGGTGATGGAATTAATACTAAAATAAAGCAGTGAAATAGACAGTCAAAAATACAGTGAAATAGATAAAGACAAAAAATTAGCGACACATAAAAATATGGCACATATTCAATAGAATGATGAAAAAAAATAGAATGAGAGATAAAAATATGCATTAAAAACATTTTTTAATAGCGGGACAGGACAAGAAGAGTAAGGATGAATAAATAACATGAGTAAATAATGAGAATGGTAACAAATGTAATGGTCTACAAGATGCATGTATTGATTGTACGCAAGTTAAGGTACAAGAATATGCCAGCTACGAAGAACACACAGGTGTGAAGGCCACGAAAAACCGATTTCACTTACTTCATATGCGCAGGTACAGAAAGAGGTGTTGGGACAGAAGAGCTAGCAGAAATGCTAGCAGATATACACAATCTCCTTGGTGCAAGAACATATCATCTAAAAATACATGTGACATTTTGATCATAATAAATGTACGCCCAGACTGTACAGTTCAAACTAGGGTAACAATGTTAGTGAAACGTTCATCTTACTCTAACATTCAGTCATCGCACACACCTACATTATCTCCGTGTCGAAGTGGTCATGCCTTGTGTTTACGAGGTTGTTCATTCGAAACAGGATCCCAACGTCTTCTTTACAAGTGCATTTTTAAGGAAGTCACTGGAGACTATCTTTGATTATGTGCTACAAGCAATAGTCTCGATATGTTACGTGATGTTCTGTTGGGAGGGACGTAATAAACATTGATAAAGTCGAGATACATTGAAGTCAATCCTCCGAGCCTTTGGAACATTTCTTCTACCGTTCATTCTAAAACTCCTACTGATTAGCAAAATCTAGTTCAGTAAACCCAATCTGATGTGCTGTGGTTTACATCTTGACTACGGTGCGCTTCAGTCTGACACATCCAACTTCAGCATGGCTTTAAGATCCTACTTCAGCATGACTTCAAGTTACTTTGATCTATTCTTCTTTCTTTCGCTTGAAACATGCTCATGTCTGAAGTTTTGTTTCTTCTATAAGCTTGATTGTGTTCTGTAGCTCGTACAACAGAGATCCGTGGAATTTTTCTTCCTCTGTTGTTTCTCTGGACCAGTGTATTTGCCTCAGCATTTCATATTCCTGGCATTTCAGAAGAACATGCTCTGCTGTCTAAGGTGTCTGTCCACATGTACACATGGCCGTGTTACCAATCTTGAACTTTGTATACATGTGGCTGCGAAGTCGTTTGTGTCCTGTTCTGAGACGCAGAATGACAACTTATATTTATAATTTCATAGTCATATTGTGTTGGGGTTCGCTTTTTAATTGCTTTGATCATCTGTTTCTTATGATGGTACGTTATTGGCACATCTGGTTGACCATCAGCAGCTCCCTGCTTAGCCATACAATCTGCTTTCTTGTCTCCAGGTATTCCACAATGTGATGGTATCCACTGCATAGCTACTTTACGCTGATTGCTTAGTTCTATCAGTAGTATTTGCAGGTCTGGTAGTTTTCTGGCCTGACGCGCTTGGGGTACGAATCTTGCAGGTCATGAATACTACTAGCTGTGATTCAAGATTGGTGCTCAGAAGTTTTTCAATTGCCACCTTGAATGCCTATATTTATGACAGAGCTTTTCTGTTGGTACTTTAATTGTATCCCTAACATTGTTTTGGTACTATATATATATATATATATATAAATTCCTTCTTCTCCATTTTTCACTGCGTTCTCTGCTGACCTATTTGTATAGTCTCTGATCCATATGTCTTGTGGATATCCGTCATCCAGTAGACAGAGTAACTGATTTACGGTGTACACTATTCTGTTCATTATCACTGAAAATTCACCTCAGTTTGGATACTAATAGTTAATCTACTATTATCTCTCCAACGGAGTTTTTTTTTGGTACAGAGTTTAGGGGGCTTTCAACTTCAAGCAAGTCTGATATTTTTTACAGAGGCGTTTGGCATGATGGATAAACTGGCTTTGCACCTTACCTAGCTCACGTAATGTAGTATTTGATGATAGACACCATGCAGTAGAACCATATTCAAGGTGTGGTCGTATGTCCTGCTGCTAAACATTAAGTATTTTTCCATTTGTTCCGCCATGTGGTTCCACTTAGTTTCCTCGGCATGTCTAGCTTTCTTTTGGCCTTTGTTGTTGCTTGTTGGAGTGTTCATTTCGAGTAAGCCTACTGTCACATATGACTCAAAGATATGTTGGTTGTTTGTCTTCCTTCAAGAGCTCTCCATTTATCTTGATATCACTAGCTTTGTGTTTTTTTGATAGAGTAAAGAGAGTAATGCTGCACGTATCTATGTTGATGCTGAAACACCATCTGTTTGCCCATGTGGTTAAGGCATCCATAGCTTTCTGTATCTGTTTGGTAGCCAGTGTCGCATGTTCTTCAGTGCACCATATTACCAAGTCATCAGCATACATTGCCACTCTTGTATCATGTGGTAGCTCAGCCACCAGATCATTGATGTAGACCAAGAACAGCTTGGTGGACACTACTCTTCCCTGTGGTACCACATGACGTAGAACTTTCTTGCTTTTGTAACAATTTAGTTGTACTCTAACTATTCTGCCATGTAGGTATGCTTATCTATTTATACCTACTACCATTCTCTCTGAATCCACTATGATATATAGGATAGGTACATCCAACGTCAGCATGACTTTAAGTCGCTTTGATTTATGAGATGTGTACATCCGACTCCAGCTTGACTTTAAGTCACTTTGATCTATGAGATGTGTACATCCGACTCCAGCTTGACTTTAAGTCACTTTGATCTATGAGATGTGTACATCCAACTCCAGTTTGACTTTAAGTCACTTTGATCTATGAGATGTGTACATCCAACTCCAGCTTGACTTTAAGTCACTTTGATCTATGAGATGTGTACATCCAACTCCAGCTTGACTTTAAGTCACTTTGATCTATGAGATGTGTACATCCAACTCCAGCTTGACTTTAAGTCACTTTGATCTATGAGATGTGTACATTCAACTCCAGCTTGACTTTAAGTCACTTTGATCTATGAGATGTGTACATTCAACTTCAGCTTGACTTTAAGTCACTTTGATCTATGAGATGTGTACATTCAACTTCAGCTTGACTTTAAGTCACTTTGATCTATGAGATGTGTACATCCAACTCCAGCTAACCTTTAAGTCACTTTGATCTATGATATGTGTACATCCAACTCAAGCTTGACTTTAAGTCACTTTGATCTATGAGATGTGTACATCCAACTCCAGCTTGACTTTAAGTCACTTTGATCTATGAGATGTGTACATCCAACTCAAGCTTAAATTAAGCCACTTTGATCTATGATATGTGTATATCCAACTTCAGCACGATTTTAAGTCACTATGATCTATGAGATGTGTACATCCAACTCCAGCTTGACTTTAAGTCACTTTGGATGATCTACAATATTCCATGCTCATCTCTTATGACATGCATGCCGAGTCACATTACTGTTATTCTTTGTTCCCCTTGCAAGCCTCGACAATACACGGGTAGTAAACTTCTTGCACCAACATAACAAATATGAGTTCGCAAATACTTTCACATACACGTGAATTATCTGTCAACGAACGGGCGCATTGTGGAGCGCGATAACATATAATTATGCAAGTTGATATGGGGGGGATAATCAGTGGCATAGATAATGAAGACAAAATATAGTGAGAGACAAACACCGAGTGAGAAAAATATTAAAAACAGAAAAACATAATAAGACCCAAAAAAAATAGACAAATAGAGAGAATTTCTGCATACAAAAAATATCAACAATAACCACACAAACAAAATTAACTTGCCTAAAGTCTTTATTAGAAAGGTAGAAAGGTCGTAGAGATTTGACTTCATTGTACTTGACTTCCCAATATATATTCCGACCCTGTCAAAAAAGCGACAAGCCGCCTGCCGAGGGTACTAATAGCACCTCCGTAAATTCACAAGTGATAATCCCCAGATAAAATTAACTTTTCAAACAAGACATCACAAGCCGGATTTGATCCCGCAACGTCTTGATCATAAAACAAACGGATTAACGACATTACATCATATTAATTGTATTTAGAGCGGATCTGTGTGCCGTCAATGCATAGCGATTTTATAGTAATATCTCACACATAACTACTACACTCTTAGAACGTCGGCTAATACGATTAGTGTGTTAAAATTCCCCATTAGTTGTAACCGTTGTTACAAAGTAATCCTAACTAGCACGGTAGTGATGTTCTTGATTCGGTTAACCATAGTATAGCGGCCAAATTTCTAATACGTTCATATCTAGTTCCAATAACAGGCCGACCAACTTCATCATCGCGCGTCACACCGAGAGGCTAATACGAGATTTCTATTGGTCATGTTTCGTATACTTTGTGTCGCCAGCTACAGAGAAGAACGCTATATAACACTTGGATCAGCCTCTCGAAGTGACGCAACTGGAAAGCCTGCTATAAAGTTAAGTATTGTGTACGTGATAATGTTCTTCCATAACAAGTGATGATGACCAATTGTTTCATTTATTTTATGAAATGCATTTCCAAATACCGTGTTGTCTCCACAGATAACTGAAAAGCTCAATAAGATCACAAAGGATCCTTGGATAAAGTGAGAAGGGGATGCAGGATTTATCTTTTCTTTTTTCCAGCGTCTCCCTATCTAGTCTCCGTGCCTAAGCTGCTATACATATCTCGGTATTTCGTATAATGTTGTGTCTCTTCCAATTATGAGTGCCAGACGGTTCTTTTTGGCGCAGTATCTTCTCGCGTAGCATGATTTATAGCAAAAGTTTTCAGCGAAGTCTTTAGCGTGTCCACGTGATGCTTCTTTTCGCTCCCATGAGAATGGATGTCCTACTTGATCGCAAAATATAATGATAAAATAATTTTTAATTGAGGTTTGAAATTAAATGTGAGAGAATTGTACAATTCATAGACCTCACTCTCGTAAGACCACATCTATTTTCTTGAACATACGCTCTCAAGTAACCATCACAAATATTCACTTGATTTCTGCTAGGGAGCGTGAAAAATGTTGTGCTACCGTTTGACCGTTTGATTTGTGCAGATCGCATCTGAAACCCGTGAAAATAGGACCGGAAATGTAATCGGATGCTGTGGTTGATCGTTATTTCCTTTCTGTAAGAGCGGGACCAATCACCACTATAAAACCTGCTGGCTTATTGCAACAACAAAATAATTGCTTTCTATAGTGACTCATTTGACTGTATCCATGATTTTCGTTAGTCATTTTTTGATAACTTTAAGTCAATAGCCAATGACAATCACGGAAAAAGTCAAATGAATCACCATAGAATGTTATTTTTTAATGAGCTGGCAGATGTCGATTGGCCACATTTAGTGATATGATTGGCTTGAATTAACTGGGCCAACTTCTCGAAGAGGAGATGGGGCTTACTCCAACCAACAGAAGCTGTAAAATAAGATTGGTTGCGCCATCCTTGAGTCGAGCAGGATTACTGTTCTGCGCAAGCAGGTACTGGTGCTGAAGTTGGAGATACCAGGCCGAGAGGCGCACCAGCAATTATTGTATCATGCAACACGACTAGATAACATGTCTTCACAACAAAATTCAACAAAAAAAATTCAATACACGAAAACCAACTAGAACAAGATAACGGAGAAAAAGAAGACAATAACGGCATAAACGAATTGCTATTCGAAGACGATCATGCGTTTATATGCAATGATACATCTGAACTGCAAAAACACCTAAACGCATTAAATACCCATTGCGAAATCAAAAACATGAGAATAAACAAACCAAAATCAGATACACTGAAAATGTGCAGTAATCAATCCCCACTAGAAATGCACATAGACGGCATAAAACTCAACCAAGTACAGGAGTTTATGTATTTAGACAACGCGTTCTCAGAAGACAGGAGACTAGATAGAGAAATAGTGACAAGATGTCAGAAAGCAAACGCAGTTTTATATCAATTATCACCACTGAAGACACACCAAAATATTGACATGATCTCCATAATAACATTAAAAACACAGTGTTCATGCCGACACTGTGCTACCACTGCCAGATCTGGACTCTGACTGAGAAATTAAAACAAAAACTCGCAGTATGTAAAATAAAATGCCTGAGAACATCCCTGGGGATCGCCCGTGTGTTTCCGGGGCCCGAAAGGGGAGCAAACAATAGCAACACTGTTTACCTTCCACGCATGTCGTAAAAGGTGACTAAGGAGGTTATGGCATGGAGTTGGCTGTCCCATCCCATATAGGGTCAGTGACCCAAAGCCATGCTGAAGTCGGAAATGTCAGGCTGAAAGGCGCATCAATGCTGTAAACCATGACACAACGCATTCCGTTCTCTGGACAACATCCTGCTAATCTGCAGGAGTTTGAGAACGAACGCAGACGAAGAAGCCCTGGGGATAACAACAAGAGATAGAATAAACAATGACTAAAAGAAACATGATTAAAACAATATAGCGAAAAGAATACATAGACAATCCAAACATCAAATGGTTCGGCACCTGATCAGAATAGAACCAAATCGCATTCCATCGATAGCCTTCAATAGATCATTTTAAAGAGAAACGAGAAGACCCAGAAGAAAATGGAAAGATGAGATCAGAGAAATACTGGAACACCAAGGCTGTACTATGTCAACGGCATCAGAGTTAGCAAAAGAGAGAAGACTTTGGCTCCCCATGAAGCCTAGCGGCACATATGGATAGGACAAGACAAGACAAGAAAATGTACTTGCTGTGTAGACATGCTAAACTGCGAACAAGCAGAAGAAGAAGAACTGGGCGTTTATAAAGGGGAAAAGTGGTTGGGGTTATTTTAACCCAGTGTTTCCCAACGTGGTGCCCACGCCTCACCAGGCTAAAGCACCAGGCTAAAAACCCCGCCGCATGTAAATGTGCATTCGAACCGTTCAGAATGAAATGTAAAACCATATTTATATTGTCTAGAAAATCAGTACAGCCAAAAATTGTCATCCTGAATATGATATGCTACCAGCTTTAAATACCTAATAATGAATTCGTATTAATCATCACCGTTGATGCCATGAATACATAAGGGATAGAACTTCCCATACGCTGGGTATGTTCAACTTGTTACAATGTGAATTTCTGCCTGGGGTTTTAAAGTGAACAAATTATTATTAACATGTACGTGGGATAATTATATAAATATTATAGAAATAACTGGGCGTTGACCACTACACTGTGTGAACTAGTCGACATTATATAGTCGTGTACTTGGAAGCACAATTTACTTGAACATTTAGTTTCGTCGTAATATATCCCGGAAACAACTGCATATAAACTTACTCATTGCACATATACATGGTGCTTATAAAGTCATTGCTCACTCATTTACATTGCTCGTGACACGCATCACATGAATTGTGGGCATTTAGTGGAGATCGGCGTGACTTCAAACATTTATTAAAACATATTACTTATCATGTATTGGGTAAAGTGGCTCGTAGCACAACATCGTTATATTTTTTGGTCAGCGAACAAACGTTATATCTGCCGCTAACAGCAATCTGTCCAGTCATGCTGTACACTAGACCATTGAAATACACACCTTTTAATGACATCATATTGAGTGCATGCATTTAATTTAAAATTCAGTGCAAATCAACTTTATAAACACCATATACTTATATTCATTAGCCTATAATTGGTCGGCGAATATCTATGAATACGTACTTCTTGGCAGCAAAACAAAAGGCAAATTCCATTCACCGTTCACCTTAATGTTCATATTTTAACAAACTCATCTCTTTTATGATTATAAATAAAGTAGTATGTTGTTATAATTTGATTTCCTCTTACGTTTTCTTCCTAAAAAATGGCACACTGAAAATATGAGAATAGCGGGAAACAAAATCTAAGTCAACTAAGTAACTTGAACATCAAACAATAGTTCGTCCATCGGAGTCAACGAATATCATCTGAGCTCAACATACGGATGATGGTGCTGAATACAGGGGTGCCCAAATATGTTTAATCAGTCCTATGTGTACCTGCAATTTTCTTCCACACTTTTAACATGTCTGTGAGGTATTTAACAGATGTCTTTCTTCTAGTACTTATTTTGTTAAGCAACATCCTGCCTCAGTACTCTGCAGCAGCTGTACCAAATTCTGAGAGTGCGACGCCATTCGGGTATGTTTTATATCAGACTTCTTTCATTAATTTATGCCTACACTGAAGTGAGTCAGTGATGCCTTAAGCATGTCCTTAACTCCTTCTGTCCTCCGGCATCGCGAGAGCCAGTATGAAATTCAAAATTTATATATTTGTTGTTTTGTTTTTGTTTTTGGGGGCAATATAACTTTCACACGGACCAGAAAACCTGCCCTTCGTGCCTATGCATTCATCAGCTCGTATGTACGCTTACAGATTCATATTCATTAGTGCTGCCTGATAGTCTATCATAGCAATTGATGTTCAGTAACATAAGTTAAATAATTAATTGAAGAACGGCTTGACTAATTCGTAGTCAAAAAAATCAGTCAATAGTTTGAGTCATAGTCTCCATAGTCAAATGGTTTGAGCGCTTATCAACAAGTAGTTACAGTAATTACACTATAAACATGATAGTGAACAATTCAGACAACGGCGATGTGGTTCTACGAGGCGTGTTCAAATGAAAACGGGACTTGTGGATTTATTTAAAAAGTATCATACGCAATTTAATATTTTCAACGGAATTGAACAAAGCAACCACTTGTGAATAAGAATGCACCTGGGTTCATCAGAAAAAATCTCCGTATGCATTTAGGCAAGCATCCCACTGTTTTGGTAGACGTCGAATGCCGTCCGAGAAAAAGTTGCGTGGCTGTTCTCTGAACCATGTGGTCACCGCTGTCTTCACGTCTGCGTCGCTGTTGAATCGCTGTCCCTTTAGTGCTTTCTTCAACGGTCCGAACAAATGGAAATCACACGGGGATAAATCGGGACTATAGGCTGGGTGATGAAGAACTTCCCAATTCTTCGTTGCCAATGTTTCCTGCACAATTTTTGCGACGTGCGGACGAGCGTTGTCGTGGAGAAGAATCACACCTTGAGAAAGTCTGCCTGGTCGCTTAGCCTTGATGGTCAGTCAGTACTGCTTTATCAAGCACGGCTATGGCTTCTTCTGTTGCAACAATATGCGCCTGACCTGGCCGTGCAAGATCTGCCGTTAACTCACGTCCGTCTTTAAACATACGCACCCACTCCATCACTCTGGTCCTCGACAAACATTTGTCACCATATGCTGCCTTCATTCTCCGATGAATGTCTACTGCTTGACATCCTTCAAATGAAAGAAACTGGATCACAGCACGCTGATTCACTTTGGACGGGTTCGGAATCACACCCGCCATATTGTTAACAGTCTTCTGCAGCACATATGCATGCTGGGAAGATGAACACGTGACCGTATGTAAATTATTGGATACTCATTACTAGTGCAAAATGTCATCAATATCAGTGCGCTCTATCACGCGTGGTGTAACAAGTCCCGTTTTCATTTGAACACGCCTCGTATATAGGAATACTGGGAGTACCACAGAAGCTAGAAAGGAAACGTGCTGAAGAAGTCAAATGCGAGATGGTGTTAATAATATCAGCAAGAGATCATCTTTAGATTTTTTTTTTAACATGCTATGAAACAGGGAGGTCTGGAGAACATAGTTACAATGGGAAAGATAGAAGGCAAACGGTATTGAGGGTGACAATGTAAAAAAAAAATTAGATAGTCTGACATCATGGCAAAGAGTCAAAAATGATCCTGATAAAAGAAACTGAAAATGAAGTTGTAGAGATTCATGATCATCTACGCCACTCGGCACTGCACTTGATGATGACACAACCAACATTATATATCTAGAACTGAGGGACAGGTCAAGTTAAACAAAACCTGTAATATAAATATAACTAAAAAAACTGGATTAATATATAAGCTGCTTTTTGGGTTTTTATCGCCTACTTGTATTCAACTACCAACTATTGGAACATATTTGTAGACAACAAATCCAAAATCAGCACCATACAATGTTTATTGAACTTTAGTACACAGGTCAATGTGTCGAAGTTAGAGACCTTTCAGTGACAACATAAATTACTCTTTCTGGAAAATCTTCAAGTGAACGAGACAAATATCGTGAAAACAAACCCATTAACGCGAATGTGTTCTTGGCATTTTAATACAGGGATATTCTCCATTCATGCAGTAACATCATCTCCAACCTTTCCACCAAATCGATTTTTAAAGTTACTTTCGCAACGTAAACGAGTCTCTTTTTGTTTCTCCTAACTCAATGTACATTTATTTAATCTCGTTATGTCTCAGTGAGTTTCTTTTAAAAAAACGCCTCATCATAGTCGGATGTTCGATCTTTTGTGTCGCCTTCATCACTCGCGTGTTTTATGTCAAAGATACGCTGTTTTGTCTTAATACTCAGCTGCCTAGCCAGCTGTTGACCAGAAACCGCCTTGTGTCGCCTACTAAACTTTTTCAGTAATGATAGCGCTATTCATTGACCCTCCCAGAGCATTTTTAAACTTCCTGATGTTTGGATGAACCACCGAAGTAATTTTTATTTCAAACCAATAATAACAAGTGGACACGAAAACTTGGTTTGCTGGTCAGCGAGAAAATGATTTAACAATATACTGCTGATGTCTCCCTGTATATTTCAAATGATTAAAAAAAAACTACAACATTATCATATTTTCAATTTTCATTTCTCGGAATTTTGTAAGACATTATACTCTTTTATTAAGGCTGTTATCTATAGTTTCTGGGTTGTTGTTGTTGTGGAAGAGCTGGCAGGATAGAATTACTGTCAAACATCTGCTATGTTATTTTAGTACTCGTTGGTAATATCTGATTGGTTTCACCATGGTAATAATAACACTGTTTAAGCGAGAATTTATATATTCATTTACTGTATACAGAAATGGCTACATCGACCAAAATAGGAAAAATAAAGCGTCGTACGTAATGTCGAACACATCTATTTTAACAGGATAATACAAGTCTACCATCGTAATGACCACAAGTCTCCAAACGTCCCATAGATGTTTTTAAATGTGATTTTTTTTACTGGAATGTTACACATTGCCAAGATGTTATGATCTCTACATTCTCCAATGTCTATAAACTCCAATGTCTATAAACTCCAATGTCTATAAACTCCAATGCCTATAAACTCCAATTCTCCTTTACTATAAAGTCTGAAGTCTTGGTTTTGCTAAAAACCTTCTAAAACGAAGTTCTTTTATTTTACCACATTATTTTAATCCGTGTATTTCTATAAGCAAATATTGGTTTTATTAAAGCCTGCTACAATTCTGAAGTGTATTTTCTAATGTCCTGCATTTCCAAATGTTTATACTGTATTCCTATTGTAAGACCGTGTTAGTTTTTCCTTAGTAATAAAATGCTTTCCTTGTAATTTGTCCGGAATGCTACTATTCTTGAAGTGCCGGGCTTTCATACTTTTATCTAGTATAAGTTTACATCTGTGAGTGATAACAGGGCTTATATCGTCTATAAAGTCAAATTGTTCAAGAGAGTGTGTGTTTAAATAACTCAGGTCATTAGGCCACACAATACGCCACGATATAATTAATAGGAGTAAGATCCAAGGTTGAAAAGTGCGTGTTCGGCCCACCGAAACAAATCCACAAGTTAAAAAAACAGTGTTTGTGCAATCGCGTCATAGCGTATACATTGTTGATTCAATCACTACGATGGCTGTAGTGTCGACACATTTATATCAAACTGACAACATAATTTCCTGGTGTCGCCCAATAGACAAATTGATCATATTCTCACATGTTTTTCTTTGGCAATTTCTTTTGAACTTTAAATTAGACCCTAATTAACTTTTTTGTGTCTTGCAGGTGCAGAAGATAAAACTGCAGAAATAGACCGCTGTATGTGGGATACGTGAACTGTGGCCTTTAAAGTTACTGTAAAATAGGTTATGGGCTACTTACAAACTCCCAAGGTGTCAAAATTCCAAGAAATTTAATCACATTTTTATTGTAGGGATTGTCCATAAATTACATCAACCATTATAGAAAAAAAAGGGGGGGGGTTTCAGAAAACGTTTTACAGTTTTTCATCATTCTAATTGAAAAGGGGGGGGGGGAATGTATTTGACAAAAGATGACGTCGTAAATATTAAATTATACGCTAATATATTTTGTTTCATTTGATAAATTTTTTGGACAAAAATATGGGGAAAAAACTATGTAGCTGTTTTCGTACTTTTTTCTGCTAATTCTTGGGGGGGGGGGGGTCATAGTTAAGCGCGGGGGGATGTCCATGAATTATTGACAGTAAGTAACAAGGGAAGGGGAACAAATTGGCCAAATGTTGTAGTAATTTATAGACAGCCCCTTAGTTATATCGAAATCAGAATAAGACAGTTTCAAGAATGAACTAGTACTGGAATAGTTAAAATGGGACATGGGCATCCTTATAAAATTTCCATTTGAATTGCTTTTAACTATATGATTAATGCACTATTTCTGAAGAATTAGTCATCATCATGTGATTTCTTAATGAACATAAAGATTATCAACTGTTATTAGCAGTGATTTGAATATTTGCAAAATCAATGTATTTAAAACTCAATTTAAAAATGAAAAGATAATGAACTTATTTTTAGTGTGTATGTACGCAAGTATTGAGAAAGTCGAGTATGTATGTACGCAAGTATTGAGAAAATCGATTATGTATGTACGCAAGTATTGAGAAAGTCGAGTATGTATGTACACAAGTATTGAGAAAATATATTTTGCCGAAGACAACAGTAAAAAAATATCAGCCCTTGTGTTCACTCGTTGGTTCGAAATACCACGACGTATCATTTAAAAGTGAATATTTTCGGAGGTACTGTTTCCTCAGCGGAGTTCAGTTCTGGCAGTGATATATTATGGGGGGATAGAGCTTATACCGAGAAAACAAATCACAATACAGTCAATTCGCTGAATCTGTTGATCCATTATCTGTTTCCTAAACTCTATAATGGAGTACTTGATAAGGCCATGTAACTTAATTATAAAAATGATACCAATGTATTATTCATGATATATCGAAAATATGAGACGGGACACCAAGAGAACTATTTCAATGATGAGAGGGGACACGAGACACTACGCAAACTAGTTCAATGATAACAGGGGACACGAGACACTACGCGAACTAGTTCAATGATGAGAGGGGACACGAGACACTAAGCGAACTATTTCAATGATGAGAGGGGACACGAGACACTACGCGAACTAGTTCAATGATGAGAGGGGACACGAGACACTACGCGAACTAGTTCAATGGTGAGAGGGGACACGAGACACTAAGCGAACTATTTCAATGAGGAGACGGAACACGAGACATTACGCGAACTAGTTCAATGATGAGACGGGACACGAGACACTACGCGAACTAGTTCAATGATGAGAGGGGACACGAGACACTACGCGAACTAGTTCAATGATGAGAGGGGACACGAGACACTACGCGAACTAGTTCAATGATGAGACTGGACACGAGACACTAAGCGAACTAGTTCAATGATGAGACTGGACAAGAGACACTAAGCGAACTATTTCAATGAGGAGACGGAACACGAGACACTACGCGAACTAGTTCAATGATGAGAATGGACACCAAACACTACGCGAAGTAGTTCAATGATGAGAAACGGCATCAGACACATTGAACTAGTTCAATGATGAGACTAGACACCAGACACTACCGACCAGAATCAGTTCAATGATGAGGTCATACACCAAACACTACGCGAATTAGTACAATGATCTCACAATATTCTATTTGTATAGCCTTCAGAATCCAGACAATCTTGACCACTGTTCAGATAATATACCCTATTATCCGACCCTTGCTCCCTCTGTACAAGAAATGTGTTGTCGATGTTAATGTATTCCAGTCGTGATTGCTCACGCGGTGAATTATTCGGTTGAATGCGCAAGTCCTGGCATCCAGTAATAATCACTTACTGTATTATTCATTGAAGAACAAATCTCGTGTTGAGACCATATATCTGTTGGCTTGTCTGTACCTAGTGTGTCTGCAAAGTCCAGTTGGTCATATTCATGTTACTGAACTCGGTTAAATGTTCAGATACAGAATAATTGAGCGCCCTTATGCTGCCGGGGCCCGAAAGGGGAGCAAAGAATAACAACACTATTCCATGCATGTCGTACGAGGCGACTAAGGAGGTTATGGGATGGAGTTGGCTGTCCCATCCCATACAGGGTCAGTGACCCAAAGCCACACTGAAGTCGGATGTGTCAGGCCGAAAGGCTCATATATCGCAGCAATGCTGTAAATCATGACACAGCGCATTCCGTTCTCCGGACTACATCCTGCTAATCTGCAGGAATTTGAGAACGAACGCAGAAGAAAAAGAATGGAGCACATTATTTGAGAACTGAAGGAAACAATTATATCAAAAGTAAGTGGGCTGTGATGGAGGCACGTAGAGAGGAAGAGAGAGAGACTAGAGGCCAGAACTCAACAATGCAATTTAATATTTTCAACATAGAGAACTATAAAGAGAGATATTTTAAAACTGGATTTGAAAAAGAGAACATTATGACTGTAAAGGGGCACAATTAATTATGTTATTTAAAATATAAAGGCGGTGGGCAACTGGCAGTATGCATGAAGATTACCAAAATACCATGAGTCATATTAGTTATATTACGGATATTATGTTATGTGTTTGTTGTTACTGAGGATATTTCAATACCTGTACGGGATGTTTGTTGTTGTTGTAATAGTCCTTGTCTTGATTGGTCCGTTCGGGTGACTTTGTGTGCACGGTTTGAATGGCTTGATGAAATCGCATCTTTTTTTGGAGATGCGGTTAGTCAAGTACGGGAGAACGCATGTGCAATTGTTGCTAGACGATTTGGTGTCGTTGAACGGACTGGTTCAATTCCCGTTAGTCTCAAGAATTTTTAAAATTGTCCTCTGGCTTCCTACTTAAATTTACTCAGAATAAGTAAATTATATGAATTGTGTGACATTTTTTTTACTTTTCCTCAACATGCATAGTTGGAGTCATGGACTTCAGCTCCCCTGCCAAGCATCTCCTGCTGTTAGGTTCCTATTGCAACCCAGCTATGAACAATGGTCATTGGTATGGATGGAGCAGCCAGCTATATATTCCCCGCCATCCAAGGGAGCTCACCGATTATGCAGGGCTAACATGTTTGCCTGATTCTGGGCTTTCCCAGGGAATTTCCACATCCTGTACAGAGTTGCTTTTCACCGCACACCATGTGATTGCCGTCTGTTCATAGTCGGGGCACCAAATGATTTGATTCCACAAGCGTGGTATCCAATGCTAGATTATACTGAATGTTGCACCACAAATGAAAATGTAATTGTACAGATGAAATGCCATTGAGTTTCCACTAGAGGAAAACCTCATTATATCGGCATGCCATCTACTGAGTTTAATGTTGCATAATGATCGGTCCTATAGGTCAATAGTGAAACATTCAGACCTTTGCATGCGCGAGAAAATGAGTTAACCGATTCACTCTTTGGTGCCGATAAATCGGCGCCACTAATTTTCCGAACTGTGACAATGGCAACTGATCGTCTTTTAAAATCGTCTACAAATATGATGATAATGTTCCTCCTTCTCAACATCACTCTCTCGCCCCTATGACTAAAGAGAGGTAGAATTGCGAAATGTCGTCAACCTCATTCTCGCCCCTACGATTAAAGTGAGGTAGAGTTGTGAAATGTCAAACTCACTCTCTCGTCCCCACGATTAAAGTGAGGTAGAGCTGGGAAATTTCATTAACCTCACTCTGTCGCCCCCACGATTAGAGTGAGGTAGAGTTGTGAAATGTCATCAACTTCACTATGTAGCCCCCACAATTAAAGTGAGGTAGAGTTGTGAAATGTCATCAACCTCACTCTGTCGCCCCCACGATTAAAATGAGGAAGAGCTGGGAAATGTCATCAACCTCACTCTCTCGCCCCACGATTAAAGTGAGGTAGAGTTGTGAAATGTCATCAATCTCACTCTCTCGCCCCCACGATTAAAGTGAGGTAGAGCTGGGAAATGTCATCAGCCTCACTCTCTCGCCCCACGATTAAAGTGAGGTAGAGTTGTGAAATGTCATCAACCTCACTCTGTCGCCCCCACGATTAAAATGAGGAAGAGCTGGGAAATGTCATCAACCTCACTCTCTCGCCCCACGATTAAAGTGAGGTAGAGTTGTGAAATGTCATCAATCTCACTCTCTCGCCCCCACGATTAAAGTGAGGTAGAGCTGGGAAATGTCATCAGCCTCACTCTCTCGCCCCACGATTAAAGTGAGGTAGAGTTGTGAAATGTCATCAACCTCACTCTGTCGCCCCCACGATTAAAATGAGGAAGAGCTGGGAAATGTCATCAACCTCACTCTCTCGCCCCACGATTAAAGTGAGGTAGAGCTAGGAAATGTTAAACTCACTCGTTCCTACGCACAAAGCCTTAGTGATACGCTAAGGTCAAGACGACTGAATGTGCGTCGGGGTGGAGCAGATGCCCAGGCACCTTTTTGTCTCACAGTACTAGCAGCGCTCTACGAAGCTGCTGGGTGGCGCCTTCCTGTGTATTGTCCCAATAAAAGATAAGGTTTCTTTTGCTTAGTCAGCGGCGTCCAGACTTTACATGCATAAGCAGAACATTGGCCTTTAGTTAGGGCCGTAGATCACACCCGCTACCCTCACATATTGTAACCACCATGACGGTAGTAGAGGTGTTGCTACTGTCGCAAGATGACCAATGTTATGATCCACAAGTGAGGATTGAATAGAAGAATAGGATTAAAAGAATTAGTGATGTTTACATTTTATGGCACCCATTTCCTATTCTAGTGACCACTGTGAATGTTAAACACGTATTGGTGTTTCTCCGCCCGTCATTGATTTCTAACTGAAAACAAGTGCATCATTCTCCCGTGACAGTAACTATCATCATCATCATCATCAGGTGCCATGCCGGGTGGCGTTGGCGGTCATGGCTCTCCACAGCTCTCTGTCCACAGTATTATGTATCAAAGTCGTTGTTGTTTCTTTGCCGTGCCAGGTTGTCAAACTGTCTAATATTTTCTCACGTTGTCGTCCTCTGTCTCTGGTGCCTTCAATCTTGCCTGTTGTGATTATGTTCTCTAAACCTGCCTGTCTCATGAAGTGGCCAAAAAAAGAAGATTGCCTTTTTCTTATATTGTTGATTAAGGTCCGTTTCGCATTTAACTCTTTTAACACCTCTACATTAGTTTTTCTGGCAGTCCATGGTATTCTCAGCATTCTTCTGTAGAACCACATCTCTTTTGCCTCCAATCTCCCACTTTCCAGTTTGTTTATTGTCCAAGACTCGCACCCATATGTTAGTATAGGGGTTATATAGCACTGCAGAACTCTCTCACCTCTAATGACAAGGTCATATTACACAGTATATTTTTCATTTTTCTGAATGTTGTTTTTGCCTGTCCTATTCTGCATCTTATGTCTGTTGAACTTCTTCCATCTGCTGTAATAATTGTACCTAGATATTTGAATTGGTGGACCTGTTTTAATACTATATCATTCACTATGATCTTGCAAGGTGTGTTATTTTCTTCCTTTGAAATAACCATTACTTCTGTTTTCTTGATATTTAGGAAGAGGCCTTTCTCTTTGCTTTCTGTGACTACTACTTTAATTAAGTTTTGAAGGTCTTCCTCACTTTTTGCAATCTGAACAGTGTCATCCGCATATCTCAAATTATTTATTTTATGTCCTCCCACTGATATTCCTGGGATATCTACTATTGCACGCAATATGTTTTCACTGTATAGAAAGAACAGGTCTGGTGAAAGCACGCATCCCTGTCTGACTCCTTGTTTTATTTGTTGAAAAGGGCCAAATTGATTTCCTACTCTTATTGCTGCTGTTTGTTGCCAGTACATGTTCTTGATCATTCTTAAATCCTTGCTGTCAATGTTCAGATTCTCTAGCATGTGTATAATTTCGCTATGTTTAACTATACAGTCGCGTAAAGATGAAAAAAAGAAGTACACGATATGGGTAAATAAGATAATGAGATTTATAATGATGTTGGTGTTTTCTAAAAAGAATGTTATGTACCAACATCTTACTCTTTACTATGACATAATATAGAATTGAATGAGTATAATAGAATGAGTTAATCAAGACTATGGTTATTTTCTAGTTTGTTCTAACATTCGATTTAGAACAGTATGGGCCGTGGCAAGCACACGTACACACTGACGTGTCAATCTTTCTCTAACGTATACTGGAGAAGCTCTAAGCTTTTGGGAAAACTATGACCTTTGTGTGTTAAGTCTGGGAGTATGTTCCCACTATAAGCAGTATGGGTGGGGGCGAAATTATGCAGACATAAGATTTTCCAGCAAGAACGTGTGTAACTGATGAGTAAACAGGTGAGAGCATTTTAAGGGATGCCAGACGCACTTAATATTTACGCACGTGTAACAGACAGGATATAAATAAAGCTTAGCCCCATAGAGCAATAGGTAGCTGTATAGATAAATATTCACGATTCCTACTGTACACAATTAATCGGGTGGTACGTGTTCTAGATAGCAATTGTTGAACAACATGTGAGATATAAGGCGCAGTTAGTGAGTATCACAAATAGCACACGTTATGATCAGTAGACAACGGAATTGATCTAGATCTTTGCATAGCAACACTCGAAACAGATTGCGTAACTTCTCTGATTTTTCTTCCAATTTCTCCAGTCGAAATCAGATGGTGATATAGATTTCACCAATGAACTGCATTGTGGTCAGCAGCCAAAAGACATGGCAGTAGAGTTTGTCCATCAGGGCTGTTTTAGTCGACCATAGTTTTCTACTTGTGGTGTAAGCACAGTGAGGAGTTCTGCAAAATATGTTCATTGTTTTCTGGAGATTGTCCACAGCGGCACATTTCGGTGTCACCAACTCCAAATTGTCCACAGCGGCACATTTCGGTGTCACCAACTCTAAACTTCCTGTACATGCATTATATGAGTCTGTTATTGGTTGCATGATCTCAATCTAAAAATGATTATTTGTTCCTTTCTTCAAAACCTGTTTATGACATAGTATTTTGGGCTGCATGGGCGAGTTAAGATTTCATTCCATGTATCCGACAGGGGATCAAAGAATAGTATCACTATCACCTGCCATGCATTACGTAAAAGGCGAATAATGAGGAAGGATACTTGTTGGTGAGCCACTCCATACCCATGATCACTGCAGTCTGCTGAAAATCCATACATGGATGCTGGGAGGAAATAGACCCTTTTAACAGCTATATACCTCCAGATTGAAAGTAATGCCAAAAACCCATACATAAGACTATTAAACACATACTATTGAACCTTACATCTATATAGAGACAGTCATCTGAGACTTTCAAGAGTTCTGGTAAAAGTCCAAATCTAAAAGAATGCAGAGGAAAACCAAATATGTGTAATAATAAATATATTCATAAATCTAACTGAACAGGTTGTCCAATGTCTATGTGATTTGTTGCTAAAAGATCGCCCGTCCACTTCAACATTTACTATATTGTAATGAGTCGACGCAGCCTGGACTTGCGGCGTTGAAGAAGGTAGATTGACAGTGTCATTGAAACTGCTGTATACGTGTTGTTCCGTCGTCGACTAGTTACAGTGCAATGGGTACACAAACATCGGTTCTCTCCAGTGTTATGCCTACTGTTGTGCTTGTAATTTATTGTTATATTTTGCAAATATTTTAACTATTGTTCAAGCTTAACTAAGTAATTATTATTGAGGATCTTCCTGGCGTAATAGGTAAACCATTTGCTTTATGTTCAAGAATTCGCAGGTTTGAATCATGCTCACGTTTTGTTTACAAAATGCATTTTTGTGACATCCTTTGGATTATCGCTTATAGGGAAGTGCTATTATTTTAATGTCCTTTTCGTTAGTTATAACAATACACACTGTGACTGCAATAATGTGCTGCGGAGTTTTTATACAATATGTGTTTTGATCATTTCTGTATTTTGGGGGAATTTAAAAATGTATCTATATTTACATATTTTCTTGTCTCAAGTAATGAAAACATTAAAAGTCTGATCACGCCAGCAAGCATTATTGTTTTGATAGATTCGTTTCTCTCGCAAGTGCTGCTAGAGCAGAGCTAAGAAGTATAATCATTATCAAGTGACATATTCTTTCCAGAATGTAGTCTTTCCTATGGATCTCTTGAATTCTCCGCGGTCTTGAGCAAGTTGCCCTGCATCTTCCAGTGACATGCGCAGGCATTCTTGAATGTCTTTTGTCCAACGGTGTCTTGGTCGGCCTTTGCCCCTTGAGAAGTATAATGCATCTTATAAATGCTGCTTTTAGAGCGTTCAATAGCATTTCACCGAATTCGAACTTTTAAAAATGATATTTTCAGTAGTTTTGTAGACAATTTATGGAGTTTGCCCATTTTTTTGCCAACTTTTACATAGCATGGTTAAATATCTGGCAACCTAGTTGTGATATGATCTGAATCGCCATTCTTCAGCCAAGTCTCTCTAATAACATTGTAACAGTGCAGAGCACTGGTCTTCAATGTACGTCTTTCAACTTCTTTGTGTATTAGATCTCTAGTCCCCGCATATCTCCACTGTTGGATAACTTACTCCTGGTTGAGATCGCTGGGTAAGGGTCCTTATTTTTTTAAACATTAGTTACATGATTTGTTAATTTGGTTTGCCTTTAATTACAGTATGGAGTAACTAAAATGCCGTTCAGAAAAATGCTCATAACAATATGCTCTTCGTTTCCATAATACGAAAACTCAATGTATATAACACATCAACAGAAACAGGGAACATTGAAAAACACAACATGTGTCAAGATTTTCAATAAACTGTTTATGTCTGCTGGCATTTCTCTAGTCTAGAACCTACATAATTATAAGATTCCAGTGTTTAACTTTAAACAATTTAATTACCTGGGACACTCCCCTCATGTGGGAGGATACGTATCATTGAATCCTGGTTAACAAGTCGTAAAGACGCATGTGCATAGATAGATAATATAAAATTAAAAATGAAATGTAGAAATTTTAGTGAATATCCAGGGACTGAGAATTTGCATTCTTGCTTCGCTGTGCTAGTTCGTGTCTTTCGTGCACAGTCAGCCACTTTGGCTCATCGGGAATCATCCTTCTAAAGTAACGCATTTGACTTTTCCTGTGATTTTCATTGGTCACCGTGTATATTTCCCAATTTATCCAGCACGTCTTATATTATCGAGGCCACGGATATGCGTAATAAATACTGTTCACTTCTTGTAGATTTTTATCCTGCCGACATTCCTAACAGTGTAGTTTTTCAGATTTCTCTAGAATTCCAGGTAGTTGCTCAAATCATTTTGTTAGAGGCTACAATACCACGAGATTGTCAGTCCTTTACTCAGGAGACAAATTTACCACGTCTCACATTAGAGGACCGTTAAAAAAAGGACAGGTGCATTCCCTTAAAGGAGACATACAAATTCACACATAGTTGAAAACAGGAAAGGTTCATTCCCTTCAAGGAGATAGATACAAATTCACACCAGGTTAATGAAAAAGGAAAGGTTCATTCCCGTCATGGAGACAGACACGGGTTCACACTAAGTTTGTTTTTTTAAACCGGTTCATTCCCTTCAAGAAGACATAAATTCACACCAGGTTAATGAAAAATGAAATGTTCATTCCCTTCAAGAAGACATAAATTCACACCAGGTTAATGAAAAATGAAATGTTCATTCCCTTCAAGAAGACATAAATTCACACCAGGTTAATGAAAAATGAAAGGTTCATTCCCTTCAAGAAGACATAAATTCACACCAGGTTAATGAAAAATGAAAGGTTCATTCCCTTCAAGGAGGCAGATAGAGGTTCATAAAAGGTTTAAACGAGGGAAATGTTCATTCTCTTCAAGGAGACACACAAGCTCACTCCAAGTTAAAAACAGGAACGGTTCACTCCTTTCACGGAGACAGGCACAAGTTCACACCATGCTAAAATTGGAAAGCTTCATTCCTTTCAAGAAGACAGACACAAGTTCGCAACTAGGCTAAATCGAAAGATTCATTCCCTTCAAGGAAACAAACACCAAGTTCACAACACACCGCTACCATAATACATATTTTAATTTTCTGTGCCCGTTCTCAAACTCCTAGCAATTATGAGGACTTCCATAAAATATGTCAACAATTAGGATGGAATCTGAAAAATTTTGATAGTTGTTAACAATGGGGAGGGGAAGGAGTTTAACAAAAGTAAATGTCAACCATACTGTTTTTATACAGCAACTAGATTGTTTAAATTTCAATACAAAATTCAAAAACGTTCAATCATAATAGTTTATTTTTTCAGCTAAATGGGGTTTAGTGGGTTGTTGTTGTTGTTTGTTTGTTTGTTGTTGTTTTTTTTTTTGCTTTTTGGGGAGGGGGTTAAAAAAATAGCGATGGTGGTTGAAAACTCGTAATATAATTAAGCACATGGGGTACATGTATACTTTATAGTTGTTGACAAGGGGAGAAAGGTAAAAAATTGGCAACGGTGATGACGTAAATTTATGGACCTCCCCTTAGCAGGTTGTAGTCCAGAGAACGGAATCCGTTGTCATTGTTTACAGATTAGATGCGATATCAGTGCCTTTCGGTGCAACCAGTAGCGTCCGCATAACTTCTGTGTCACTTTGAGTATCTATGGGATGGAGAGCCAACTCAATCACAAAACCTTCTTAGTCACCTCTTACGACATGCATAGAAGGTAAACAGTGTAGTTATAATAGCAGGCAACTATTATTTATTCCCCTTTCGGGTCCCGCCAAAATGCAGGTGATCCATCCTATATATTGTATGCATGTGTGGCAGTGGCATATGAATTGTAATGAACAAAGATGCGGTGCGATGACGCACAGCTGGGCCACTTTCCTCCACACAAGACATACACACGTGCATGCAAGTACAGCGCAACCCTTGAATAATTCACATCGTTCCTACAAAGAGAACTGCATTTTTGATCTATCTCCTATTCAGATCTGCCATGCTCCAACATATTCACAGTAACAATATACAGCATATTTGGTAAGTCATAACAATGTCCAGGCTACGTGCAAGAACATGGCTTAGCAAACATTGTCTGCGAATTCAGCATCATAACAAAGGATGAAACCGTGAACATGGACAATATACGATCCGTGGGCTAAACTGGGATCATTTTAAAGTGACGAATGTGACTCTTTCCAAAATTTTCAGAGGTGATCGACTGAAATTGACCAATGAAATCCACGGGAACGTCAAATATGTAACTTTAGAAAGATGATCCGGTGAGAAAGCAGGACTGTATAATTGACGAAAGACAAGAGAGAAACAATGCCTCTCGTTGTCTGTTATAGGTCAGGACAAATTATCTGATCACGCAACAAAGAGGTGGCAATCTTATTTCTAGTGTACATAGTATATTAGATCTGAATAAACCGATATCGTATTCAATGTATATCTGAATATATCTACATAAACTAACGTAAGAGGTCGCTGTGACAGAATTACCGTAGTTACGATAGCTCCTATTTTTAAATGGGCATACGCCATGATATAACCAAAACAGACATGGTGGAAAGTTGTCTGCCGTACAAAATGTGGATTTAATCCCCTACCCAACGGGGAAAAAAACAGACCGTCCATATTTTAAATAACTCAGCGATGACATGTTCAATTATGCTTGACACAATAATATAACAGGAAAAAGTGAAAACCCAGTGCAATTAAATTTACACAAAATCGTCGTTTCGACCAAAGAGTCTTTATTAAGCACAAACGTAACACACGATAAGAAGAATACAATGGTGATTTACACAAAACTACGCGCGCGTGTGTGTGCGAGCGCGCACTATTTATTCTGTAAATTAACTGGATATAAGTCAGGTAACTGAATGTACAATGGTACACAGATTTGTGGAGATTTCCGAGCCTATCGGTCCATTACCTGTGATTTCATTATGGCTTTTGGATCACTAACCTTTTGTAAGAAGGCGAACTAATATTTCCTCCTAAAACCACCTTAGTCTTATCTTACGACATACACAGCAGTTCACAGTGTTGATATTCTTCGCTCACCTACAAACAGAAATGAGAAAAGTGCGCCAAGAATGTCGGCTTCATGACAGGACCAGGGCGGAGACTTTCTACCGAAATATCAGAAGAAACTATATGACGACAAGCAATCCTAAACGCAGTTCAAACAACATTATAAAGATTCGAGAACGAAGAAGACTGCCCAGGTAGATGCATACCTTCAGCTGATAATAATACGGCGTAACCCATCACAAAAGCAACAAACACTAGCTACAGTGTGGGTGCAGCACATGTACACATATATATACTCCTCTGTTCACTTTAAGAATAAAATGGGTCAAAACACACTTCCATATTACTCCGCGACAACGGGTGATTTTTAAACAGGTGATGACATGTAAAAACAATATTATTTAAAACATTTACAAACAATATTTATACATTTTTTAAAAACGAAATTTAAAAACAATATTATTGGACACTTAACATTTGATTATAATGCATTCTGTGTACAACATTCAATGACAAGCACAAAATATGAACCAAATCCAGACTACTAAACCATTTTTCTAACCTGCCATATTGAAATAAAAGTAATCTGCCTACATGATACATCGCCCCCGCAGCTCTACTTGGAGCTACGACGACTAAATAGCTACGCGCTACGAGTCGTACTCGCGGCAAGTGGTATACTGTTAATAGTAATGTGCTACAAATGAGGAAAAACTAATACAATTAAGTCAATCCTCCACATCAATTGAGCATTTTTAGTAGATTTGTGAATAAGCATTTTTAGTAAATAGAAATCTTCCTTAACAAAACTGCACGACTATATGTTTTGTGACAGTGTATTATATGCAACAAAAAGGAATGGTTGTACTGAGAATTGTTGGAACTGAAAACCTATTAGGAAATGCATGGTTGTTCCAGGAATTGATGGAACTGAAAACATATTAGGAAATGCATGGTTGTACCAAGAATTGATGGAACTGAAAACATATTAGGAAATGAATGGTTGTACCAAGAATTGTTGGAACTGAAAACATATTAGGAAATGCATGGTTGTTCCAAGAATTGTTGGAACTGAAAACATATTAGGAAATGCATGGTTGTTCCAAGAATTGATGGAACTGAAAACATATTAGGAAATGAATGGTTGTACCAAGAATTGTTGGAACTGAAAACCTATTAGGAAATGCATGGTTGTACTGAGAATTGATGGAACTGAAAACATATTAGGAAATGCATGGTTGTGCCGAGAATTGATGGAACTGAAAACATATTAGAAAAGTCAGAAACACGTCAATGAGATATAGAAATACAGGTGAGAAATGTTAGGAAGCACATTCTGAAACGGAAAACTCTTCTGGTAAATGTCAGTGCTCTAGTTATTCTATCTACTGCTAGTTAATCAAGTCCATGGTCGAATTGCTAAAACATCAATCTCACAGTCGTGAAGATCAGAGTTAAATTGTGTTAGGAACAATATTTTTTTTAAATTATTTTTGAAATAAAATACCGGAGAACGAAATACATCCTACTAGTCTGCTGGAGTTTGAGAACGAACACAATAGTTCTCAGATTTTTACGAATAACCTCATATCGCAGACTAGATAGATAACCACGTTACTTTTACCTGTCAATATGTTTCCCATTAATGTTTTGAATAGACATTTCTGAGGAATGTGGGCGGTGTCCGTTCCGAATAGCCACCGTGTAATATAACCATAATATGTGTGTCGCCTTAGGTTTTGAAGGAAATGCCCCAGTTCCTGTGCCAGGAATAAATATCTTAAAATGATTGACCCTCTTTATTAAGTGGACCAACTGTTTTTGTCTTGAGCTCTTTCCTGCATTGTATGAATTATGTGGGAGTGTGGAGATGGAAGATTAAAAAATAAGAAACAAGCACACACATACTACACTTCATGTAACAAACACACACACGCATGTGGTTGCGTCTGTGTGTCTCACCAATGGCTCATAAGACAAATCACCCATGTAACAGAAAAACTTAGTAGATGGCATGCCGTTAAATTGATGTTATCTTCTTATAGAAGTTTCATGACACGTCATCTATACAATTATGCTTCCTATGCTTTTATTTTGTTGTTGCAATGTGTTTTTGTTATTTGTATATATGTATGCACTCTCTGTGGTTGGGAGGGAGACAGAGATGTACTGTGCATTTGGTCAAAGAGCATGAGCCCATGGACCGCTGGATCTGCAATCAACCAACCAACCAACACACACACACTGCACTTCATGTAACACAAACACACTGCTCTTCATGTAGCGCAAACACAAATACACTTCATATGACACACACGCATACTGGACTTCATGAAACATCAACACACACACACAGAGAGATAGAGAGAGAGAGAACAACCTTACATCCAACTATCAATGATCTACTACTACGAGACAACTCTACATCCAACTATCAATGATCTACTACTACGAGACAACTATACATCCAACTATCAATGATCTACTACTACAAGACAACTCTACATCCAACTATCAATGATCTACTACTACGAGACAACTATACATCCAACTATCAATGATCTACTACTACAAGACAACTCTACATCCAACTATCAATGATCTACTACTACGAGACTACTACTACGAGACACTTCTACATCCGTCACTGATCTATTACTACGAGACACCTCTGCGTTTAACACTGACCGAATCACGAAGTGTATGGCAGAACTAGTATGGCTCTACTTTATACTTCTGATATTTCTGTATGTGTTCTTAAACTAATGCCGTTATCCGTATGTAGTCGTTGAGTGGTTACATTGTGCCGTGCATTACAGATTGTCTGTGATATCTATTTATGTGGGTCACGACAAACTCAACTTCAGAATGGCACTATAGGTGAATTTACTATTTACAAGATGGGACAACCAACCCCTAACACAGCCTTCCTTAATCGCTTCTTATGACATGAATAGTTGGTGAATGTTGTAATTGTGATTTCCTTCTGGGTCCCACAAACACACCGGCTCTCATCTTTCGTGAACCGGCAGCATACCACAAACACATCAACATTTATTGGTACGTGCTAACAGGACACTAACAACATTACAATAATTAGGTCATTGAAGGTAAAAATAGCAGCACTGGAGTGGTGAAATTGTGAGAGCAATATTCTCAATACAATCGCACTCCATACACTCCCTAGTACAGGCATTCTTCAGCTGTCGATGGTATTTTGATGTTCCAATTAAGGAAGGAAATAAGGGGAGCGCCATAATTACTTACTTCATCTTCAATTCTGTCCGTGACAGTCGGTATTATAACACAAGTTGACTAATTGGAAAACAGCCTTCTAAAATGACTCATTTGACTTCCTGTGATTTTCGCGTTTTGGTCACTTTGTGTATATATTGTGTCGACAGGCAATGAAAATCGCGGGAAAAGTCAAATGAGTTATTTTTTAAAAGTTTTAAGCCAACAGATCTTCCATTTGCAGAAGAATTTGAAAAGCTATCATTCACTACCACGTCAAATGAAAAATAATGGAAATTTAAAGTAAAGCATAACGCAAATAGCAGGATTATAATGTGGATATATGAAACACAAAGGTAGAGGACCCAAAGTAACACCATGGTGGAACGAGGAAGCCAAAGGTGTCATAAAAGATAAGAAAATAAATTCAAGAAATGGGCTGCCAGCAAAATCCAAGAAGAATATATTGAGTACAGGTCCGCTAAATCACTGACAACGAAAAGGTGCCAAACCCAAAGCTCTGCAATACTGAGTATGGTGAATCATTCAACACAGAGTCCAACAAGCATCAAAGACATTTTACACGAAATTTAAGAACATATGAAACAGGGAAGATAAATGTGAACCAACCGAAATAATAAACATGAAAATAGAAAGACAATCAATGACCCGAAAAGAATCATGGAAAGGTGGCAACGGTATTTTAAAGAATTGCTAAATATAAAAGATGGAGGGGACGACAACGTATTAAACAATATAACGGAAGAATTAGAACCAAACATATTGCTAGTAGAAATTGAAAATACCATACCAATAACTCCATCAAACAAAGCTCCAGCAACCGATAACATACACGTCGAATTAATCAACGCAGCAACAGATACAGGGATACAATGCTACATATGCTGTTCAACAATATGGAATACACAAGAAACACCAGGAGACTGGAAAAACACTGTAATAATACCTATTTGAAAGAAAACATACAGTAAAAGATATTGAACAAAATACAGATATTTCACTTCTAAGCCACACTTAAAAAATTGTCTATAAAATTTCTGAAGATTACGAGCATTCATCGAGCCACAGCTTATCACTCAAATGGAATTTCGTAAGAATAAGAGCTGTACAGATGCCATTTTTACACTCAGACAACTGGTAGTAAAAAAACTAAAAACAACCAAGAATTGTATATCGCGTTTGTCGACCTATAAAAAAAATTCGATAGAGTAGACAGACAACAATGGAAAACACTATACAACATGGAGTTCTTCTTCAGGGTTCATTATCAAATTCCTTCTTGATCTCTCTTGTAGCAGAACAATGGTTCTACTAGATTTCCAGCAAGATGTAGTCCAAAGAATGAAAATGCGTTGTTTCGCCGTTTTATTTGCGCCAATGGACCGACAAATCCGTCTTCCGTGGATATGGGGTTCCACAACACCTAATCAACTTGTGCAGGAGTAGTTACACAGGTAGTACAATGTGCAGTTTCAAACAAATTTCACACACTATGGAGTGCGACAAGGATGTGCCTTGCTATTCATTACATATATCGATTGTATATGTAAAATTGCCAATACAAAGGAAGAAGACAAAATAAACAACTGCCTGAACGAACTTTTTTTTTGCAGACGACGAAGCAGTAATATCAACATCAGAAGAACAACTGCAACGACATATAAATAAACTACACATAACATGAAGTGATTTATCATGAAAATATACACAGGGAAAAAAAAGCAAAATAGCAAAAACAGAAAGAAACACCACTGTTTTCATCGATGACATACACTTACACAGGTGAAATAATTCATTTCTGGGAAGCATCATATCAAATGGTGAAAAAAACACAAAAAATATAGATGAAATATACGAGTATATTAGTATACAGATTTTAAGACAGATTTCTATTTTCAAAAACAAATATATGAACATGAACACCAAAACTCCACTATATAAAACTCATTATACAATCACTGTGCTACCCGTGACGGTGCAATGTATAAAGGGGTATATATAACGCGAAAAGATTCTAAGGATAAGGGTCCTTCTTCTGAGAAAGTAAAGGCGGTGAGGTTGATGCTGACCACCGTATTCCCTATTACGTCTTAACGGCGTGGAAAGGGGAAAACAATTTTTTAAAAGGTAATTGAATTATAAACCAGCATCAATAACACACAGTTTTCTCATAAAGATCATAAGTGTGGCGCATGATCGAGAGGCCTTGCAACCTTGAGGTATATGGTTCGACTCCCGGTAAGGATTGGATTTTTTTTCTATCGGATGATAAACTAAAAAATTCACCCTGTACAAGGGGTAGCGACAGCAAGAGCATGTCGTCTTCATCACACAAGCAACATCACTAAAACTCCGTAACGGAAAACATTCAGTATTGGCAGACAGCCAGTGATTGGCCAAAAACTCCCTGACTAGTATCGCCTTCAACACTAAACTTACTAGGGATGATGACATTCCTCAGTGCCTCTGAGAAATAAATATACTTCAATATGTTGTTCTGACATTCTGGTGTTATCAGTTTTCTCTGCCAAATGTAGTCTCATTCCCTGGCAATGATTTTTTCCTGCCTGCTAATGGAATCATCCTACGCAAAGCAGATTTGTATTTTAACCCACAAAGCTATTTTTAAAAATATTAGAGAATGAAGATAATAAATTGCATAAATCCGTGAGATGACTGTATCGCTCGTGTGTTGTCGGGGCCCGAAATGGGAGACAAGAACAGCAACACTGTTTACCTTCCATGCATGTCGTACGATGCAACTAAGGTTATACGGTAGAGTTGGCTGTACTATTCCATATATGGTCAAAGTGACCCAGAGGTCACGCTTAGTTGGGTCTATCAGACCGAAAGGCACATATATTATCGCAGCAAAACTGCCAACAATGACACAACGCATTTCGTTCTCCGGACTACATCCTGATAATTTGCAAGAGTTTGAGAACAAACGCAGAGGAAGATGGGGAAACGTATAGTGGTTATTATGTAATCAACAAGGCAACATAATTTGGTAGTATATCTTTCTTAATGTTTCTTCAGTCAATTATCAGATTATATTGTCAATAGCTTCAATGAACTTTGTGATTCGCTGCATTGAGCCCCTCAAGTTCAGAAGGAGTGCCGTGCCGTCTCAGTTGGACATGGGCACCATTATTACTCGTCGTTTGTTATGTCGCGAATATGTTCTTGATCAAAGGATTTTGTACGAAACGACGATTTTTGTGTGTTATCGTATGTGCATATACTAATGGGTAAAAAAGCAATCATCATGTTCCCTAGTTTAACCTGCTGGATTCCCGTTTTGTGCAATTACAACATATTATCCATCTGAGTAGGAGATATTTTGTCCATCCCTTCTTGGTAGAGTTGACATGCATGAGGACTATGTAACTGTAGTATCTGGGCTCATTCCACAGGTTTACAGGTATGTGCATTTTCAGAACATAGCTATCATCACCAGCAATTTTGGTCGTAGTATGTAATATTTACAGTATTTCGGCATTCATTTTTGAACGATCCTGGTGCAAATTGCCTGTAGCTAAATTCGAAACAGCCACCTAGCCTGTACGTTACCGAGGTCTGAAAGGGGAGCACTGAACTGCGATACCGTTACCTGCCGCGCATGTATTAGAGGTGACTAATGAGGTCTTGAACATGGAGTGGTTTTCAATCTAGTCAAGTGATCTACTTGTTATACTGAAGTCGAATGTGTAAGTCTGACAGCGACAGATATCGCAGCCAAAATATAGACCGCGACACAAAGCATTCCGTTCTCTAGACTACATAATGCTAATCTGTGGGCGTTTCAGAATCCATCACCTTAGTCTTTGAGACGAGTTCACTAACTCTCAACCCCACAGCCAGACTACAAGAACTATCCATTGTAATGGTTTATCCACAGTTGGAAGAACAACACTGTGCACCTACCTACACGTTAGGTTAACAGTCGATATATAATACACTGACTTTTGAGACGAATTCACTAACTCTCAACCGTGACCGATCGACTTGTTAACTAAAACGTAAATACTACCTAGTTTTCTATTTCCGTGAAATATCTTGGTCGGACTTAGTTATTTTTGGCATGCGACTCCAAGTATATAAATACTGACCAACGAGAAACACGAGAATAATCAAAAACGTCACGAAAGGTGTCCAGGTAAGAGGTTTTTTTATTGAAGAAAGTGGTGTCTCAATCCCTCAGTCAGACTACAAGAACCATCCATTGCATTGGTTTATCCACACTTGGAAAAACATCACTGTGCACCTACACGTTAGGTTAACAGTCGATATATAAAACACTGGCTCAGAGACTGCAAAATGTAACGGTATGTTAAACGGGAATAGGAATTATTTGCATTAGAATGTACACAAAAATATATGAACTCATTGTTTGTGTTTCTAATTGTATTTACGTAACAAATATATGCCTTGGTAGAAAATGTATTAAGAAAAACAGAACATAGAGAAGTCATCCTAGTGAGAGTATGACTGATCGCCAACATTGTAAGACCTATTTACTAGCGTGAAAAAAGCTTACTAAAATGACAAATTCTACTTTCCCGTTACTTTCAATGGCTGTCAGCACAAAGTATGATCATATTAACCATTGAAAATAACGAAAAAAGTATAATGAGTAATTTTTAAGGCTTTTTTCCCATTAGTCAGTAGGTCTTATATTTTCAAATGTATCGGCACATGTCCCACTATGGTAAAGAAATAGGTGACACGTGCATTTTGAGACTACAGGAAGACGGAAAGAAATGAGTAGTTACATATTTCTAAAAATACAATAATTAAAATGGAACATTACATATGCATATACTAGACACACACGGCAAATAAAACAAAACTAATGAGCATCAACACAGATGGATTCAAACATACAATAGGTATTGACAAAGAAAACTAAAAAATGTCAGCAAACTTTGAATATCTCGAGTCAACCATTAAAGCCACAGGAGATTGTTCAACGGAGATTTGAAAGAGATTAGCAATGACCCTACAAAAAACACCACACATGAAAATTCAATGGCATAGGGCAAATAGAAAAACAAATTTACAACTATTAAAAAGCTATATTTGTTCAATTGCAACATATGGTGATATATCTAAACAAGAAAATGTATAAACTATCATTAGAAGAACACGTTGGCAGCGTTTATGACGTGATTATATCAGACGAGAATATTATTACCCACCAAGCTCTGTCATGGTCTGTGACAGGAAATCACTTAGGACAAAACTACCACGAACAATCAAGACCGAGGCAATGCAAATGAGTATTAACACCACACAAGAACTACAACTTGCAGCGAACCGCACGCATGACTTCTGTGCTATGTGCCACTCTTGGCACCAAAAGGAATAAACTAACTAATATATATTTGTGAGACGAGCAATGGCATCCGCAATGGAAAAAAATAACATGAATTAAAGTGCTATAGAAAGGTCATAAGGATATCATGGAGAGAAAGACACGGATGTTCGTAAAGATCTGAATATAGAAGAAGATTCTCAAAACTATCCAAATCTTAAGCTAGCATATAGAAAGACAAAATGGGCTAGAAAGATTAATCATGAAGAGTAAGATTCCTGGAAGGAGAATACAAACAAATCAAGACTTCAATTGAACACATGATAACAAAGACCCTTTGAATATCACACTAGACGAAGCTGGACAGCTAGCATAGAACCGAGTAGCTTACAGAGTGACAGGGAGGACAACTCTCTATAAACGACGAATCACATAGAAGATACGCATGCACAGGATCGCTGTTGACTGAATGTACGGCACTTGATGATGATGTAGCCCGGGTAAAATGAGTAGGCGTATCCACACACAAAAATGCACATTACAGGAGTAAGAAGTGAATGGAATTTGAAAAATTACACTGAAAGGGGTTAGGAAATGAGGACATTGACATGCAGACATGTGTGATAACGATAAGAAAGCAGGAGCACTGGAAGGCAATCTCGGATAAATAGAAAGAATTTGCAGTCTCCCGACACCTCCTCATTTTCTTTCTTTCTTTCTGCCGCTGTCTGCTAATACTTGTCTAGTGAAGACATGGATAAATGATGTGATAATTATGAGAAGTTGAAAGCTAAGCACATATCATTCCATCCATCACACACACACACACATTTCTACCTTTCTAGTTGTGTGTTGTGGTTAAGCCATTTGCCTTGTATTTACAAGCTTGCGGGTACGATACAGTTTTGTCATATATATTTACACCTGCAATTATTCGGATGTTCCTGTGGATTATGGACTATTCATATATTACGTCAACTATTGGGAAGGGGTGTGACAATTGTTGACATGGTGGAGGGAAGTTTCTTCTTCTTCTTCAACGTTCATTCTCAAACTCCCGCTGAAATTCCTCATGTAGGAGGACCTTGGTCATATTAGATTTCCAGCAGGATGTAGTCCAGAGAATGGAAATGCTTTGTGTCGCCGTTTTATTTGCGCTAATGTTCCGACACGTCCGTCTTCGGCGGAGAGGAAAGTAGGACAAAAAATTTTTAACAGCTCTGTTTTTAATTACACCAATTAAATTATTTTAATATGAAAAACTATATATACGAATGTGAAACCCCGTATTTTAATAGGGAAAAAATATATATGCCTAATGTGAAACAAGTATTTTAATAGGAAAAATATAAGATTATGAAACACGTATTTTAATATGAAAAATATATAACAATGTGAAACACGTATTTTAATATGAAAAAATATATAACAATGTGAAACACGTATTTTAATATGAAAAAAATATATAAGAATGTGAAAAGCGTATTTCTATCGTATAGGCCTAATTACTTTTTAAAATTTGTAAGGGGGAATGGCATAATTAAGTAGAGGTGTACCTGTATTGTTGACAGTTGTTGACAAGGAGAGAGGGTCAAAATATGGCTAAAAATGTTGACGTAATTATGGTCAGCATCTTATCGTTTGAAGCTACATAGTTACATACTCTGAGTGGTACTCTCTTTCGACAGGGGGCATGTTACTTTTTTGCCGAGTATACTGAAGCCAATTTTCTACTGAGATATATATACACGAATATATAATTTATATAACTTGATAATTTCGAACTAGAGGACGTTACAAATTTCGAGTATTTGGGCACATACATTAATAGTGCCTGCTGTCGAAGTCAAGAGAAGAATTGCAATGGCGACATTGAAACTCGCGCAGATGAAAAATCTTTGGCAAAGTACCAGCAGCATAGCCAAACTTTGCGTGATCAGAACATGTGTATTTGCAGTGTAAATATACGGTTGTGAGGCACGGACATAAATAAAACAATAGCAAAGAGAATCGCTGCTTCCGAATGAGATGTTACAGAAGAATTTTATGTGTACCATGGACAATTAAAAAGACAAATCAAGAAGTGTTACGATTAATAAACGTCAAAATGGGCTGGCTCCTTAACAACATCTTAACAAGAAAGCTGTTGGTTTTTGTTTTTCTTTTCATATAAAGATACATAACAACATGGAAAGATTAATAGCAGAAGGCAGAGTCAACGGCAACATGGGGATAATGATGCACAAGACGACGATTGTGCAGTGACATATCAGAAATTGCTTACACATATATCTAGCTGCGGCAGATCAACTGGCCCAGAATCTCGGTGTGTTCAGAGAATCGATAAGGAAGACCACATTCTGGAAAGAATAAGCCACATGATGATGATATATACACGAAGGCTATTCGATAACATCCCGGACTAATTCTTTTGGACTAAAAGAAAAATATGTCTGGAAAGAATTAATTTAGTCATATATATATATTTGTGTGTTTGTGCGTGCGCGCTCGCGCATTCACGCGCATTCAAGTCAGCGGAACTACTGTGTTATCGTAGTATCGCTGACTGACATATTTGGATATGTTAATGGAACTGTGCTACTGTGGACACGGCATATTCGTATATAAAATGTCATAATCTAAAACCCCAACCTCCCACAGACAAAAATATAACAGCATCAACTAATATGGCTAATGTAGAATTGAGACCAATAGTAAACCAGGACAGACATACGAATCATACAACTTCCAGACATCTAGGAGGACACAATATGACATTAGAAAGTCCTTGAGAACGAGTACTAAAGTGTAACCAAGTCATGAAGATGACAGATAGGATGGTCAATCTCTCTTTCCTCAACCCCATACCTCATGTCAGAAGGGGAAGACTAAGTATAACAATTGATGGTATATCATATTCAGGTAGTCGCGATCAACTTCATAATTTTTTGGGTTATATAGGCTTATGTAATTTGTATGTTCACTGGTTTGTCGGTGTATATGAACAATATACACTACAGACAGATGGGTCAGGCTGCCCAATTTCCTACAATTAACTTGGAACCCGATAGACCGCATGTTCACTACCTCACGGAGTAGGGATATGTGTGTGCATGTACAGATTGTTTAACAATGATAATTTACAACAGATTGTTTAACAATGATAATTTACAATTTGTTCAATCAAAGGGTAATGATATGCGTTTGGTCAACAGAGACAATTCTAGACAGCTTTGCATCAATTCACGGCACAGAAAAACATCAACATCTGAACTGATTATCGAACTATAATAAATCTTTGTAGAAATTCATACCAAACGGCATCCACACAATGTTGTTATATGTTTATATATAAAATTACTTTATATGTAATCGCATATAATTAATTATTAGGTGTGCTTAGAGTACACAACACAAAAACTGAAAACCACGATTTAGAGACAAAACTAAATGTACGAACTCACTATTACAAAAACATCCCGTGATTCTTGTTAGCTACGGGGATAAATCCCCAGTATCAGGAAACGATCTGACACTATTGAAATGCGACAGCTAGGGCAACACGGAAAATATGGAGAATGACGGAAATAAGTATGTGTTGCTAACATCTATAAAAACGACATACTTCAGTGAGACACAGACAAACAACTTTTCGACTAAAAAGCCTTAATCAGAACGAATGACAGAGGACACAAATCTTTACATATGGTATGACGATTATATGAGGAAGAGAAGAAAATAAGCGAGGAAAAGGCTAAGTGACGCACATAATGCTATCCACCATGACTATTTCTGATATCATCTTCACAAAATAAGTTAGATTATAGAGCTAGAACAGATTCGTTTTGAAAAAAAAAAGATAAAATATAGTCAGACGGAATATAACTTCTAAAATTATATCCATCTACTTCCGTCATATTCGTACTTTTGAAACTATATCTAATTCCATTATACTCGCACTTTTAAAACTATATCTATCTATTTTCCGTTCGTACTAGCATTTTCAGAAGTATATCTATTTCTGTTTGCCCGTATGGCAATTGGGACCTGGACTTGTACTTCAGAGTGCAAAGAATATGACCACTGTATTTTTTTCAGGCATCTCGTAAGAGTCGACTCAGAAAAGTTGGGGGATAGGCTCACAACCTGACACTTGTGACATAATCCTCGTCACATCTTGTCTTAATTTCTTACTTTTGTCTTCTATCAAATAATCCCCATGTATGATGAAGAGATGCATGCCAGTGACATTTCACCTTTGTCCTTTTGTAGCATATTCCTAGGTGACGGGAAATGCTAGATATACCATCACTGCGGATGGGTACAACAAATGTGACAGAAGAATGATGAGATAGTTGGGACCTGAAGTGTATGCTGTGATCCTGGCAGGGCGTGGTAATCCTGGGATACTGAAACTCCTCCCTTCGGGGACTAAACATGTATTCGTAAACCCTTTTTCACATCCATGCTTGTGAGACCTCATATGAGCCCGGGAGTCGCCTCGCTTACATAACCGAAAATAACATGTGCTTATGCCAAAAAGGCTATAGGCTATCAAGAGCTACCTGCTCACAGCTAATGGATTATTTCATCATCATCATCTATTTCCGTTCGTTCTTGCACTTTCAAAACTTTATCTATTTTACTTTGCATCAGGGGCAACCTAAACAAAGAAATATAACCGTTTTACAAAATACAACAGCAAAATATAATCGAGGTGTCATTGGAAAAAAAATATTTGTCGAATACAACTAGAAAATATGCACATTAATATGCGATGTGACCTTGATGAAGAACTTTTAATAGAAACGTCAGTTTCGCTTCTGTCATACTTCGCGTTGTTTATCTATTGCATTTAATAGAGACTATCTAATACCGCAGATGCAGGAGATGATCATGTCTGAGTAACGATGGGGATATAATGCGCTGACAGGCTACGATGGTTGTACATTTTGTTCCTTTCAAAACATCTGAAATCTATTTTTCGCTTAAATTTATTTCTGTAACGACCTCATGTAGGGAACAGTACTGATAAAAAGCCAACTTTTCATCTTCATTTTTTTGCATTGCTTGAGATAGAATATCTCTACGTAATCTAAACTAAGTCAACATAAATGATGGGAACTATGCATGTTTTCGATTTCTTACGAACGCGCAAAGACGATTCCAGCACACAAACTGTGAAATATTTATGCCATCACGCTGATATTTATATTAAAAATATTAAATATATTTTCTGATTTAATGTATAAATGTCCTCTTCGTATGGGTATAGATGTATTTGAAATGTATAAAGTGGTGTCTTATCTTTCTTACTATCCCGTGGTTGATTTGTCGATGGATTTATTTCAGAAGTTTAATTTCACTGAGCTTGGGTTTTCCACTTCAACGAAGTGACAAGCCGCCAGCTAAGAGTACCACTTCTATTACGTAACTGTAACTTCAAGCGATATTTTTTCATGCGTTCTCTCCAACAAATCAACACGAAGATTTGTGAATTTCCGCCGGATCGTGGTTACGCTGTGCCACCATTATGGGCCATGTAGGCCCAGCACAGCCGATTTCGGCATGACTTCAAGCGATAATCTCCAGATTTTCGAATAAATGAACTTCTAAGCAAGACGTTCGGAATCGAACCCGCGACTCCTGATCACAAGGCAAATTACCTAACCACTAGACCAGAGAGATCCCAAATTGCCAGTGGTTATGATGAGTGAATGTTGCATGAGTCAACTCGTAGCCATATTTCTTCTTTTCTTCTTCCTCGTTCTCCAGTCATAGTCAGAAGATGATATGGATTTCTTCCTCGTTCTTCAGTCATAGTCAGATGATGATATGGATTTCTTCCTCGTTCTTCAGTCATAGGCAGATGATGATATGGATTTCTTCCTCGTTCTTCAGTCATAGTCAGATGATGATATGGATTTCTTCCTCGTTCTTCAGTCATAGTCAGATGATGATATGGATTTCTTCCTCGTTCTCCAGTCATAGTCAGAAGATGATATGGATTTCTTCCTCGTTCTTCAGTCATTGATGATATGGATTTCTTCCTCGTTCTTAAGTCATAGTCAGATGATGATATGGATTTCTTCCTCGTTCTTCAGACATAGTCAGAAGATGATGTGGATTTCTTCCTTGTTTTACAGTCATAGTCAGATGATGATGTGGCTTTCTTCCTCGTTCTACAGCCATAGTCAGATGATAGTATGGTTTTTTCCCTCATTCTCCAGTCATAGTCAGATGCTGATATAGATTTAATCAATAAACTGTACTATGGTCACCAGTCCCGAGAGAGGGCCGTTGAGCTTATCAGAGCTGTTCTCGATGGTCAAATCATATTTTAGCACATTGCTAGTATATTTCATTCTAGCATGTCTTTTTAACTCTAGCACACAAAAAGATGTGCCTTGTGTAGTAAGATTTTGATTAGATAAATACATATACCCCGGTGACTAGAGAATCAAATATGTCTATAACGGCAAGTCTAGCAACATCGATAGTCTTTCGAGCAACGATAAATCGTCATTGCCGCCTTCTATAAGCAATATGTTTCCAGTTTTGCAAGAGATTACCGTATCACTCTCGAATGTATACCGATTTTTCTTGTATATCCCTTCCTATCCCCCCTCCTCCCCATAAACAAATCTGTATACGGTGATTTTTGCTAATTCATTGACTATATCAATTACTGTTTGTTTCTACTTTACTGTAGTTCGCTGGAATTAGACACTCCAAGTAAGAACTCTAAGCAAGCATATCATATCCATAACATGGATTGTTAGTCAACTGTCTTTAGTGGAAGCCCATAACATGCATACATAAATATTACATACAATTATATCTGTATCCATGCAAAGCACACCGTTCTTGAGTAGTATTCAATACACAATTGAACATGGCAGCCGTATACGTTTTTAATAGTTGTCAAAGA